>LAPY01004078.1:32628-45065 GCA_000970635.1 Eragrostis tef
TTCGCTCGGTCGGTGAAGGGTTGGAAAATGAACGAGGTTGTACACGAGGAACGACTACCGTAGCAAAGTACATACAAAGTACACGCTCGTGGCTGGACTCTGCAATCCTGGAGCAGGGCTGCTGTTCACGCTTCACGTTTAAATCAGACGCACGTGTTATCAAAAAATATAAAAAAACATAAAAATAAAAACAGACGCACGCGCCGTCACCAAACCAGCAGCACCATGTAGAATTTCAATCTTGTGAGCTGCTACTACAGACACCTGCTCTCAAAACTACTCTCAGTCTCAGCCTGAATCGGCATTCAGCAGCACCACTCTGTCACCGAACAAGAATGGAGATTTTGCTGATTTACATAAAGCGAAAACTTTCATAGGTTGCATCAACTTCGGTTGAAAGAGACATCTTTTATGTCACCGCTCACGCTGCAAGTGGTTACCACAAAGGCTTGAACGCAATCAGAATTTACATAGGCTCGACGCGGGAGAAGAAAAGTCCTTTTACTCACGCAATGGCACTTGAACGCAATTTGAAGATAAATGACCTAGTTCGAATTAGTACAAAAACTACATAGTAGTTCAAACGATAGCACAGTGAGGCACCATTATTGTTCACATCAATTAAAGCCCGTTGCTTCCTCCAGTGACCAACAGACATCACAAAAGCTAGCTGATGTATATACGCCTCACTTTTTGTGTGAATCTGATCGGAAAACATGCACATCACATCTCAAAGTTAGGTGAACGTCCAAATTTTACAGAAAGAGATCCATTGTAGGTACGACTGCTCATGTCCGATCCACGTCCGATCCAAGTGATAGGTCAATCAAATTCACCCGTACTCCCCGTCCCAATACGTAAGAGATCCGAACACAGTGGAGATAAAAGACTTTGTATGACACAATTGTACAAATTTCTCCCATCTCTAGAATACCTTACAATTGAAGACAAATTTTAAACTCTAAATTATCTTACATTAGACGATTGAGGGATTAGTTTCTTTTTTGACCCCCACACAGACGTATAAGTTGTGTCCAACAGAATACTGACATTCATTTTAGTATATAGCAACAGTAAAAAATCTTCGCTTCTTCAGACTCCACTCCAAAAATGACTAACCGAATCATATAACCAGGAACAATCAACACAGACCAGTATAAATCCGTAACCATATAATTTACTTGCAACATATCACAAGTTGACATCGAACCAGTATCTCCTATTGGACAGGTACTCAAATTGAAATGCTACCACACAATATAGTAAACAAGGATAGAACAGTGAAAGGTTCTAAATTATGGAGAGCAGAGATTCAAAACTTGTGAGACCTTGAGGCAAAACTTTGGGGTGAAAGTTAACTTTAGGTTTTATACTTCTTAAACTCTAACGGCCCTGTTGAGGCTCACCATGCGTGCAACGCCATCACCACCTCTCGACGATGAACCAGACTGATTGCGACCCCTTCCATCTTGGAATCGTGAACCGCCATAGCCACCACGGGAACCCTGGCTTCCCCTGTCGTTCCTCTGATGCCCACCACCCTGTCCAGAGCCTCCACCTCTACCACCGGAGTACCCAAACCGGTTACCACCCTGCCGCCCTTGAGATGAAACAAAGTTCTCCTGCCACTTCCCCAAGTTGGACGAGTCCTGACCATCACCCCTGCGCCTGGGAGGTACTCCCTCAAGAGTACCACCAGTTCTGGCTTCATATGCTCTCTCATTGCTCTCCACAAGGACTGAGAGCTTATCTGCCATCTGGAAGAGTAGCCCCTGAAGCCTAGTTTGATCAACGCTGTGGAAAACAATGCATGTCGTCGGCTGGTCCCAGCTGGCATGAAGTTCTTCTTGTATCATCATCTTGCTAACAACACTGTGAACATGTGAGTCACTAAGGTCAAACATGGTAGTGAGCTGGCCAAGGCTCAAGGACTCGTAGCAAGATGAGTAAGAGAAGAGATAGGTTCGGAGTGCTTCCTCCTTGATCTTGAGCTTCAGCATCTCAAGAACATGCTCCTTGTTCCTCAAAAGCTTCCAGATTTCCAGCGAACTTATTACATTGAAAGCTTTTTGGTAGTCACCCTTGTTGAGTGCTCTTGTGGCAGCCATTACATGATCCCTCACATTCTCTGGACGGCCAACAAATGTCTGCCTTTCACTCACTTCAAGAAGCCTGCGAAATGTTTTGCTCATAGGCCTCCGTTTATCATATGTACTAGCAGCCATATACGGGACCTCAATCAGCATTGCACAAATCAAGTGTGTGGCTTCCAACAGTTCAAGGTTTATATGCATATGGTACGGCATCTGCCTCCTCCTCTCAAGTCTTTCCTGCAGGAATTAGAGTGGCTACATCATTAGCAAAAATAATCACAAAACAAATATATGTATTTCCCTTGTACGTAACTATGCCAAATGAAGTTATGAATTAAACAAATATACCACATAAACTGTAAGCGCAATTTAACCGAGCTCCAATAAATAACCCCCAGTCAGTAACACTAGGATACAAAGCACCCAGATCCGTATCAATCAAATATAAAACATACCAATATGGAGAAATGAAATATTGCAATGAATACAGGAAACTATGGTGTAAAAAAAGCATCAGTTGCTGTGGAAAACAATGCATGTCGTCGGCTGGTCCCAGCTGGCATGAAGTTCTTCTTGTATCATCATCTTGCTAACAACACTGTGAACATGTGAGTCACTAAGGTCAAACATGGTAGTGAGCTGGCCAAGGCTCAAGGACTCGTAGCAAGATGAGTAAGAGAAGAGATAGGTTCGGAGTGCTTCCTCCTTGATCTTGAGCTTCAGCATCTCAAGAACATGCTCCTTGTTCCTCAAAAGCTTCCAGATTTCCAGCGAACTTATTACATTGAAAGCTTTTTGGTAGTCACCCTTGTTGAGTGCTCTTGTGGCAGCCATTACATGATCCCTCACATTCTCTGGACGGCCAACAAATGTCTGCCTTTCACTCACTTCAAGAAGCCTGCGAAATGTTTTGCTCATAGGCCTCCGTTTATCATATGTACTAGCAGCCATATACGGGACCTCAATCAGCATTGCACAAATCAAGTGTGTGGCTTCCAACAGTTCAAGGTTTATATGCATATGGTACGGCATCTGCCTTCTCCTCTCAAGTCTTTCCTGCATGAATTAGAGTTGCTACTTTAACAGCGGTGATAATCATGAAAATAAATCGTACCTTTCCCTTGTGTACAACTATGCCAATTAAAGATTTTAATTAAAATGAACACAATATATAGACTGAAATGCAACTTAACTGAACTTCAGACATTAACAATAAGACAAAGCACCTAGATCAGTGTCAATCAAATATTAATAAAAGCAGACAACATTAATAAAAACATAAACCAAAAGATGCGAAGATGAAATATTCAAATATAAGCTAAACCTGCAGTGACAAATTTCCACCTATGAATGTTTTTGTAGTTTGATTAGTGTACATGAGAAACAGTTGCATGTGAAGAGAAGATTTACCTGTTCCGGAGTTTTTTCGTGGTAGCGGCTTTGTTGCACTCCTTGCGCAAGCAATTCTTTCACCCTCCCAGTAGAGTATAGCTCAGTCAAGCAACCATGAGCTTCAGTTATCAAACCAGTCTTGAAAGCACACAACCCCAGCTGGGCCATGACTCTGTTGAATAAGATCTGTGAGGATATGTCCATAAGTTGAACACCATCTTGCAAATGACTCATCAAAAGCAGGTCACGAGCCACTGCAAATTCATCAGAGATTGCATGGTGATATATGTCACACAGCATTGCACGGGCTTTAGTTCTTTCATCTCCATACTTGTAAATCAGGGACATCAATCCATCCATCATAGCTCTGCCGCTATCTGGGAACGTAGGCTTCCTGGGAACATTGTCTGGAATCACAACAAATGGCGGCGGTCCGCTGTTGTCATCCACAATTTGATGCTCATCACCAGCCTCAGCATCACCATCCTCCCCATAGTCCTCAGTCTGCTCTGCCAGCTTTCTCATTGCGTCATAAACTTCTTGAGGTTTGTAGTAAACTAGTTCAACACGACGAAGCGCAACCTTGGCAGCAGCTTTGAGATTCCCAACCCTTTCCAGGTAATCTTGGACATTCTGTGCAACAACCAGAAACAGGGGTTCATCCCTAAGCCTCAGAACATAATCTTTTGTGTAAGGATCAGTACACTGCAAAGTCTTGAAAAATTCAGAGTCCAGTCTCTCCAGGAACGCAACCAGATCACCAGTAACATGGATTGTTCCATTGTAGTCTGCGCCTTTCTGAGTTTCCTTCTCATCAGGCTCCACTGCGGTGTCTGCCACAATGTTAGGATACTGTTGGAGTATATCAAGGACAAGAAGCATATTATCGACACACTTCTTCCACACATTGACGGGCATATGACCAAGTAAGCTAGGGTTGACATCAAACTGCGCAGAAATCACATGGAAAAGGATTTCCAGCTTTTGAGCAGGTGTTTTTGCCACACGGGTCAAAAATGTTAGCTGCTCGACACGCTCAATCCTTCCAGTACCTTTCTTTCCCCTTGATGCCACAATCTCCTTAAGCTTCTTATCGACGATATCCCATGTGATTTCACTTGGGTCTTTCAATAACTGCTTGTCCATCAGCTTATCTTTCTTGGTCAACTTCCTTATCCAGGGCACATCTTCATCTGATTTCTCTTCATCTGAATCCGCAGCAATCTTTTCAGGATCCTCAATCTCTGCGTCACTATCCTCATCCTCTTCCTCATCTTCATCAGCATCCTTGCCATCCGCATCGTCCTCTTCAAACCTCTCCGGATGCTCTCTGCAGTTCTGAATCTGGTCTTCATATTGCTTGTTGTTTTTCTTAAGCTTTTGCTTCATCGCATTGAATGCTTTCGAGTTACTGCTGCTCATCTTCCTCTTGGCCTCCTTGTTCGCATGGGCTTCAGCAAGGAAATCCTCCAGTAACACAAGAGCCTTGATATACATCCTTGGAACCTCGGTAGACTCGTTGACACGAGCAACCTTCTCAAGATGCTTGTTAAGCTTCTCAAAGCTCTCTTGCAAGCTAACCCAGTCATTAATCTTCATGGCATTGCGCAGTTGATCAACAATAGATTTCATCTCCTCATTGCGCTTGTCCCTCAATGAGCGAACCACTCTGTGACCAGAATCAGACTCATCACTGTCATCATCTTGGGTCCTCAGATAGCGGTTCTGGACTTTAGAACGTTTCTCATCATCATGATCTCCATTGTCATCACTATCACTGCCCTGTTCTGACTCAAGTTCTTCCTCCTCCTCCTCCTCAGAGTCACTGTCTCCCTGAAGATGAGAGCCAACCACAGTAAGTATTAATTTCTTGCAACCAATGATGACAACTCTATATATTGCATGAGGAAGAAAGTACCTGTGTCCAGAAACGTGACGATGCCATGATTAATGGTTGTTCTTTAACTCCTGCAGGTCTCAAGCTCTGCAAATTGTACATTTTAGAGAAACTATCATCAAGACAAAAATAGAATGGAGCATGCAAACCGTATATGACCCGCGGGCAGTGTAAGCAGAAAAGAAAAACAACCCACTATAACATTTGAAGTAAAACCTCAGAAGCACGAACTAGACAATAAAATACATGATTTTTCAGAAGCATAACTGTGAAACATATAGCAATCTCTGTGTATGAACCACTAACTAGATTAACAATCCAACAACAATCTGTGCAAGGGCAATAGAGGGCGTAAGCAACAATTGAGTTGTTGACAAAAAAGTGTACCATGTCAAAGTGTGAATGTAAATGACTGAACACACACACACGCTGCTAGATGGATATAGGACTGCTCAAATAGAGGTGCGTGCCCTCTTGACCAACTGCCAATGATGCTCCCATTGACGCTAACTATTCTGCTGTGCATACTAGAAACCGAAACTGGTTTTGCGCCCTCACAAGTCACAATGCCTGGTTAGTTCCGTGAACAGCTCAACACAAACCGTTCATTCTTGTTAAGAACTGGCAAAACCTTTGTTTCAGAGATTTTAAGTGCTAAGAAGCACGACAGTTCAACGACTAGATGATCGCCATCCCACCACCAGGAAAGGTTGCGGATGGCACTAGGAACAGAACAAAGAAACCTGTCTATGAAACGATTACGAGGGAGTCAATGTCCCAATTCCACTAAGATAGAACCAGTACCTATGAATAATTCTAGGAATTATAACGAGTCGCATGAGCCCGAGCCAGGATGATAAAAAACAATAAAAAGGAAAGGAAAAATCTAACCTACGAACCCATCCCCTGAAAATTAGCATCGACAAAAACTGGCTACACATGTACATGTCTCAAGATGGAACAAAGCTCCGAACTATACTGTTTCCAGACGATGACACGGAGATTCACGAACGAGAACTCGACGGCGTACCCTAGGAACGGAATCCGGCGGGGATGGATTCTGGCGAAACCGATGGGCATGGGAAGGGGAGGTGCGAAGAGAGGGAGAGAGCTCACCTGGAGTTCGGGTGCGGCGGCGGCGGCGGGGTCGGGTGAGTTGGGACGGGATGGGATAGCAGAAGAAACCCTAGCCTAGAGCGGGATGTCTTGCCGCCGTTTTCATGGATCGGGGACAGAGGCGGTAATTCATCCTGGGCCCGCATGTCGGCCGAACATCGGGTGATTACATGGGCCGAGCCATCGTAAGTTTGTATGGGCTGAGTCCATAGTGGGCCATATGTACAGTATCCAATGGGGTAATGGCAAAGAGAAGAGAGAAACAAGAGCCCAAGTAAAGTTCAGAAGCAAAATCTCCATGAACTGGTGAAAACGTGGTCGGTCGATGAACGGCGTCGCGGCGGTGATGCGTGCTCTTCTTGGCGGTCAAGCGCGATCTGTCGGCGCCGCGACGGTAGGCGCACGGCACTGCGGCAAGGCGCGATGTTCTCGGCGCGGCGACTACCGGCGGCGGGGCAGGGAGGTTTGGCAAGCCCGACACGGACACGGACACTGAATCTGCTTATGTATCTGTGACTTCGGGGACCAACGAGGCCGGGCCTGCCACTCCTCTCCTCGTCGCACAACATACGTACTTCACTACAACGAAGATTCTACAGCCGCGTGTTGACGATAACACGCACCCCGTCACTAGGATCCGCAGCCATGCGCGCTGAGATGGCCACCAAGCCGAGGCCGCTTTTGGCGGGGGGGGGGGGAGGAGACGCTGGAGATGAGCCTCTTCCCGCGCCCCGTCGTGCAGCCACTTCACTACCGGCCCCTCGCCGTCTTCGGCGACGCCATCCTGGGCGTCACGCAGGCCGCCCAGCCGCAGCCGCGCGGTTTCGCCTCGTAGCAGTTTCGCCGACTGGACGGACACTGGCCCGCCCATCATGCTCCCCGTGGGAGACGCCACGATCATCAGGATGGACACGGTGATCCACGGCGACAACTTCTGCTGCGAGGCGCTCCGTCTCCAGCCCGGCGGCCGCGGCTGGCGCGCCTTCTTCATCACGACGTACTTCGTCATGGGCACGCGCGTGTGGATCTGCGTGGCCGGGAAGGGCACATTCTCCTTGGACACGGAGCGGGGCAAGTGGCAGATCGACTTCGGCGTGGAGCTGCCAATGGAAGGCCGCGCGCTGTTCGTGCCGGAGCTCGATTCGGTCGTTGGCCTCGCCGCCGGGACCCAGTTCCTGACCGCGTACAGGTTCGTGGGCGACATCGGGGTGCCGGACTGGGATGGCTTCTGGAGAGAGGCGTTTCCCTGGGAGTGCATCGACGCCGGCCATGAACCGTCCAGGGAGATGGTCAGCATGGCGTACCTAGGCAATGGCAGATTCTGCATTTGCAGGCCTGTCAACATACTCCAGCAAACGCCCAGCGGGCCCGTTCGCTACAGCGTCATCTCCTTGCTGGTGCTGGAGATCACGCGCTTGCCGAACGGGAAGCTCCAGCTAGCAAAGCGCGGGAAGTTGAGCTACCATGGCATGTGGTCGGAAGGACAATGCTTAAACCTGCACTTACTTCAGTCCGCTCAAGGGCTTGTGTAATACTAATGTATTGGTATTTCTTATTGAAAATTGTCTCTGCAACATCAATACAACATTAACGATACAAGATTGAGTTGGTCTCTAAATTTCAACAGTTTTCTTTCGACCTTGGTAAGAGAAAGATTGCCAACTAATATACTGCATCAACTATTCAATAAATCAAAATTATTTTGTCCTATTTCTCCCAAAAATACAACAGCAACCTCACGTAATGAAGAAAGTGCCTCGCGCAAAATTTGATCTTGAGCACAGTCACAAGCCAAATGGCAGTTCTCATCACGGCGCACATCTGCCCACAGTTTACCTGCGTTTCCGGGATTTGCCTCTGGATTTGACTTTCTTTTCAAGATTTTTGACCCGGTAGCCAAGAGCAGCAGCGTCAGGTTGGCCTGCCATGAGTGCTGCAGGTGGCTGTGCAGCAGGTATTGCCTTGGATCCACCAAACAAATTGAAGGTTGGCTTCGTTGCAGCTGAAGACTGATCTACCAATTCGGGAAGATTAAAAAGCTTCCTGACAATCGGTCGCCGAATAACTGAATGAGAGGGGTAAAGAGAGAGGATGGATTATGATCACGACAGCACAAAACAGAACATGTCCTTGAAAATCTTTTCTTAAAAGGTTGGGGGGACCATACTCACCAATACCGTATGCAAGAGAGAAAAAATTTGACGTGATCCAGTAACAGAAGATTCCCTGAAACAAGAAAAATCAACAATTTTGAGTCCTCAGAAATGGAATGCATCACATGTCTAACTAATATAAGAACTAGTTGGCAAAACTCATGGAACTTTATATACATTCCAGGCTTCTAGCCTATATTTTGTTCGCTATGCAGAGGAGGGGCACACATCGTTGTAAATTTGGTATACATATCAAAACGTAGAATCCACTCGAGCCCTGAGAAAATAAGATTTTTAACAGGACGAAGGAGGTTGTGAGTGGTGACTACTGATAAATTTCTAGCTTCGCTACCATCCTTACAGTTGTGAGTTGTGGAGAAGCGGTCGGCAATAGGGTTTTGGAATATACCTTCGCTACCATTAGTAACAGTCACTACAGCAATGGTACATGACACTATTTTCAGTGAAGGTGGCTGGTACAGCTGTGGTACTTGTTAGTGACGTAGCACGATGTATTACAAACATTGTGGAATTTACATACCTGCCAAGCTAGTAACTATGGCACAATACTAAATCCACGAAAGTTTTCAGTAAGCTAGTAACTCAAATTGTGAGCATATTTAGTTCATGCTATGCGAAGATAGCATCTCCCTATCCTACACCCACTAAACTGAAGCAAATCTTCAATGACCCACTATCCACTTCCTGTACTGACATGAGACTTGTCCTACCGTCATTATGTTTATCAACACATTTTCCTCTCAACCTTAGTTCGTGTATTACACATGTTGGCATTCATAGAATTCAACCCGACAAATCATCACAGACGATCTTGTTCAAAACGTGTACAAATGCAATTCACTTAAGATGCAACATCTTTGTTAAGTAATCCAAGTAAAAAGAAAAGAAAAGTAAACCAATATTGGTTACTAACACATTCTTGGTATTTTCATGTGATTCATAGCCAATCATTTCAAATAATAGCAGATCAATGAAGAAAAATCTAGAAAGCATCAGCATATAGTAATATTGTCATACCTTGGAAAAACTCATTGTAAACGGGACTGACATAAAAGCCATTCCTCTAGAAAACATCTTCATTTTACCCGCCATAGGATTTCCCTCCATTCCTTCTTGCAAGTTAAGCTGCAATAGAACGAATTCCAGTAAGATTTCACTGCTGAATTGGCAAACAAAATAGCCAACACAGTAGATGTACGGGGTTAATTCCGTCAAAAATATATGCCTTAGGTTAAGAAACTTCGAATTTTATAAGTTTGCATGCCGAGTAAGGGAAAAAATGTCCATAAAGCAGAATAGTTTACTAGATGCACGATCAAAAAGAGTATAGCTCTACCTGAATGAGTTTAATAAACGAATGACCATACGATAGTAAATTCAGGTTAATATTGAAAAAAAAATGTGACATGAATGTATGATCATTCACAACTGCTTAATGCAATTTCATTTTGCTAGTGGTGACAGTTTCCACTAGAAAAAATATAAGCATTGGAAAACAAAATAGAGGTTTGCAGAACGAAAAAAAAAGGAAAATCATGAAACTGAATAGCACCAAACAAAGGGCATACCTCCACTGTAGCCAAGAAGGTCAGTCCTGTCAACACAGGAAAGATGTAAAGAGAATCTGGAGTCGTCAGATCAGTAAACCACAACGTTCCACCTTCTTTTAACGAAGGGACTTTCTCGACCATATTTTTTATCTAACATTGAAAGTGAATTATAATGGCATTAAAAAACAAATTTAAATTGAGCAAGGAAGAATTGGGTGAAAGGAAGATGTATGTGTAACGCACAGCAAAGAAAAAGCTCATGAAAATTGGCCCTTGGATCAGGAGTCCTTTCAGTGGAGTAAATGGGCTAACACCATGCCTAAAGCAGAAGGGGAGAAAGCCAAAAGAAGTCAGTGAAACAGGAAAAAAGAGCAATAGTTCGAATACATGACATACAACAATAGAAGAATAAAGAAAAATATGTTCCAAGATTCAGTGGTCCATTGTTTCACCATGTAATCACAAGTACATAGAAAGAGGAGCAATAAATAAGGGAATGAGTTCTTCGACGTTTGAAATTCAGTCATTCACCAAAGTTAAACTTCACAAACTTTGAGAGGCATGAGGCATGTGCAAGAAAAGCTATTTTGATAGAAACTGGGTCCATGTATGAGCCAGGAAATAACAGTTCTGATTTCATCACCATCAAAATATAAATAGCCAGTAGTAGTCTACTCCAAATTACGTACTTTTTGAATAGTTCCTGCATTTTCTTTTGCCCCTCCTTCGCTGATTTTAGATCCATAGTCTACAGGATATAAACCACATTAGCCACATGAAATTGACTAAAACAGTCAGGGTGAGTAAATAGTATACTCCAGATAAGCTAAGCAGTAAGAACACAATCTCACATCCGTCATATCTTTAATGGCTTCCATCTCTGGCTTTATTGCCTGCAAAAACACACCAAGGAAGCAAAGAACCATCTCAGAGTTTTGCCTAAGGAGGATCACAAGGAAAGTGTGGCTAGGAAAGTAAGGAGCTAGACACAGTGATCTAGTGTAGCTTGCTATAAATGTCTTCGAAAAATAGCATCTATGTTATGCATTATCTAGCATGCTGAGCAAGGTATTTGAATTCTGGTTTGACCATTTAATGCGCTAGAATCAGAAATTGAGCAACTGAACTCTTATTTAAACAGAATGCCAAACTCAGTTGTTTCTCCAATCATGAACCAAGTACCACCAAATAATGACTGAACCATCAGCATTCACTCAAATGCCACTAAAATATTTCAAATACTATGGCATCCGTTTTACAATTTAATCGATTGTAGCAATTGAAGTGCATAAAACGATGATATACTACAAGTTAAGCCAACAGTTAGATTAATGCAGACTATTGTATTGCCTACTATTCAGAACCAGTCTGCATGTAAAGCAGGGTTGCGGCCTTGGCATCTCGCGAAACATTTTGCACACAAAAATTGGAACTTTATGTTCTAATATTCTGAACATATGACGGAATGGTTTCGCAAGACGATTTCCAGCTACATACACTAAATCAAGTAAACAGCAAATGCTACAAAGAGGCTAGCTGAACCGTATCGAGAGAGTTTTACATTTAGCTTGGTCGTGGCCTTTAACTGGTTCACAAGCAGAGGGATTGTCGCGCTCCGGATCAACAAAGTCGTCAGTGCGATAGACGCCCACCTAACCACACAGCACAGGAGAATCGAACAATTACAAATCAGCACATGATCCAACTGAGCAGATCCTGAACCGTGTAGCTACATCGCGGAGCTTACCAATTCAACCCGGTAAAGGAATGGACTGCGTCGATAAGGTGCTGAAGGGCCGCTACAGGGAGGAACGAGTCGGCAGCTGCGGCGGCCACCTCCCCCTGGAACGGCGCTGGCACTGACGCGGCCGCATCCGCGGCGTCGGCGAGGAGGCTGGTTGTATCAACCTCGGCGGGTGGCGTGGAGTCGGGGAGCGGTGTGGGAGCGGAAGAGGAGAAGCTGCGGCGGGTCGTCGCCGCGAAGTGGAGGGAGAAGGGGAGGAGGTTCCCGGTTTGGGCCGCCCTACAGCTGTGCAAGAGCGGAGCTTGGAGCGGCGGCTGTGGCGGCAGCGAGGGGCATGCGGGCTCGTCATCGGAGCGTGAGGTGAGGGCATGGGGGACACCGGGGTGGACGCGGCGGGTGAGGTGTTGGGAGAGGCGCGTGGTGAGGCTCCTCCGCGCGGCGAACGCCATGGCTGCTGGTGGCGGGGCGCGG
>LAPY01004080.1:0-10803 GCA_000970635.1 Eragrostis tef
AAAAAAAAAACAGGAAAAGAAATCGAATGAAAATATTGGGAACTGGAGGAGGCGCAGGCTTTGATGCGCCTGACTCGTCTGCTAGGCTGCTAGCTGCCTCTGTTCCTTCTCCCCCAACTCAATTCCTTCCCCTCGAAGATTCCCAATCCACGGCGATGCTGCGAGGTGGAGATTTGCTCCCTGACCATGTCGACAGCGACGGGGTGGACCGCATCAGCGGCCTCCCCGACGACGTGCTCCTCAAGGTGCTCGCCCGTCTCGGGTGTGTTCGTGAAGCTGTGCGTACCGGCCTCCTATCCCGCCGCTGGTCCGGCCTCTGGACTTGCCTCCCCGAGTTCACCTTCAAGAACATGGAGCCAGAGGTGGTGGAGGCCGTGCTCGCGCAGGTCACCCGCCCAGCGCTGGACCGCCTCGACATCCAGGTGGAGCTCAAAGTCGGAAGCAGGCACGTGCTGCTTTGCAGCGGCTGTTTTGCAGCACGTGTTTCAGTTATTTCTTCTGCAGCTGCTACAGTGTTTCTGCAGCAGCTACAGTGTTCGCAGTTATTTTTTTGCAGCCGCAGCCACAGCTACAGCCTGCCGAACAGGCTAATCAACGCCTTAAATCTATATTACCTCTATTTTCACAAAATAAATGTGCCTTGCCCCTTTTTTTGCAAGGGATAAGGCTGAGATTTATTAAGCCACAACAGGGTTACAATCTAAAAAGCCTCAATTTCGTATCAAATAATTTTGCTGATTTGTTAATTTATTTTTCAGCCTGGATTCGTATCTAACTTTTTCTTAAAGTTCCTCTTCATATATTTTTTTATTTAAAGAGTGAAACCCATGGGCGGTACTTGAACTTGTACTGCAATATCATTTACGTACATGTACTCTCAAACGTGGATTTGGGCCTCTCAACTTATCCCTCGCAAAAGAAAAAAAACGTGTTCATGTACTCTTTGAGAGTTTAGAGATCTATGTGACACCTTCAAACAAATTTAGAGATTTGAAAATGCATTTTAAGAATTTAGGGACCTAGATGATACACCGGTATAGATCCACATTTTGAAAGTACATGTAGCTATGAGACTGTGATGCAAGTTCAGCCGCTCATGGATTTCACTCTTATCTAAAACATGCTTCAACTTATGAAAAAATTTATAACTTTTTGCTAGAGTATATGTATGAATCAGCCAAACTACGAAGATTTGGTGTTGAAACTGCCTAGAACCGTCGGTGTGTCAATCAACTACCATGAAGAGGCCTTCTCCTAATCTCAATGCAGTGATACACTGCCTAGCTCTGTTGAGATCAGAGGCGCCATTGCTTTCTCGCCTAGGTTCTTTGATTGTCGCCTTCTCTATGTTCGGGATTTGGCGTTGGCGATGCGGTCTTCTTTCTCAGTCCCGACGGCAAATTCCACATCAGGGAGCCTATTTGTAATTTTTGTTATTATTTTATGTCCTCAATGATAATATTATGGATTTGATTTGTAATTTCAATATTTTGTCTTTGTCTATCTATAAAATGGCCGTGTACCTTTTTGATTTTGATGTATAGTAGAGTAGAACATTTCTTTTAAAACTCGTGTCGAGATTGCATTATGGTTTTGAAATGAAATATTTCACTAACAAGTGCCACGATATGCAAAATCAAGAGATCAAGACAGAGGATGTTTCCAAGCATTTCGGTGTTTCAAGAACTGGGCAGCAGTCTGATGGCTAGCGCTGCTGTTGTGCACACAGCCCACCCAAGTTCGATTCTTAAGAGCAAACTCGTGGTGTCTCACTGGGATTTTCTCCCAGGGAACCTGAGCGTCCTCTCTGTTTCCATCTTCTTCTTAGTCAAATATCCGAACTAGTTGGCTAGTGTGTTTTTTGGAAAAAAAAACAATTTGCTTTTTCCTTTTTGAAAGTATAGCAAACTATGCCATGAATTTCAAAATATAAATGTTCTAAGACTTTAAAACTGGTACCATAAGTGCTTCTATGAAAAATTTGTGGGCCTCATACCTTACCTCCTACCACACCACCCATCCACTTCCTCTCAAACCGTACACATCCCCTCTAACCTCACCATCCAATTGCACGCCAATGCAATTGCCTCCGATCGGCACGTGCAGGTCAACGCGAGCAAGGTTTACAACCCATTATCTCAGCAATACCGGCTCCCACCGAGATGGGCGGTTTGCTAGAAAACCGGACCGAAATTCATTTGACAAATTTTGAAACAAAAAATAGCGAAATCATCGGTAAAACGGATGAAAATTCCAGTAAAACGGACAACGAAAATGGAAAACCGGCTTAGGGAGAAAAAAATTAAAAAAATGCAAAATTAAAAATTTGAAACAAAAAAATATGTAAACCAGAAACTAGATGAATTTGCAGAGCAATGGTGGAAACGGAACACGAAAATTCGATCGCTTGCTTGGTCAAAAAAATAAAGGAATTTTGATGGTAGTCATTTTCTTTTCTTTTTTTTAAAAAATCCTTTTTCAACGCAGAAAACTTTCTATAATTTTTTGACCCATCAAACGATCGAATTTTCATGTTTCATTTTCACTATTGCTCTGCAAATTGCATCTAATTTTTTTCTACATATTTTTGTTTCTTTTTTTTTCAATTGTTTATTTTATTGATATTTGAAAGCGCAAACCAAGCTATCGGATAAATCGGACGGAGTTTTGCTGGTTTTCGCGAAAATCGTCCAGCCGCGGTAGCGCTAACCTTGAACCTGAGTCGCTGCTGGCCTCGGCCGCTCATTGCTACTGGTATTGAGCACAACACTATAGTTCGGAGAGTCATTCATTTCTGGACTATGATCTCAAGATTCTCAACATCCCATCTCTCTGTGTATTTAATCTTCTTTTTACATCTCATTACTTTTCGTGTTCAATCTAAAGTGACAATAAACTGAGACGAAAAGAGCATTGTGGTATTATGTAAAGAATCTAGTACCACCGGCGACATTACGGTTGTGAAGCCAAGACCCAGCGAGTGTTTTTGGTAAATTTAACTAGGCGCAGAAAAAATAACTACGAGACCTACACAACCGTTGAATTCAGAATGGAAATTCCAGTCGGAATAAGAAACAGGAAATGAAAATCGATTGAAAATATTGGGAACTGGAGGAAGGCGCAGGCTTTCATTTACTGCACCCTGAAGCCTGACTCGCCTCGGCTGCTCGCTGCCTCTGTTCTTTCTCCCCCATCTCATTCCCTTCCCCTCGAAGATTCCCAATCCGTGGCGATGCCGCAAGGTGGAGATGTGCTTCCTGACCATGGCGACGGCGGCGGCGACGGGGTGGACCGCATCAGCGGCCTCCACGACGACGTGCTCCTCAAGGTGCTCGCCCGTCTCGGTTGTGTCCGTGAAGCTGCGCGCACCGGCGTCCTGTCCCGCCGCTGGTCCGGCCTCTGGACTTGCCTCCCCGAGCTCACCTTCAAGGACATGGACCGCCTCGACATCACGGGGGACCTCAGGTCGGAAGCGGCGGGGGGGTGCCTCGGTTGTGTTCGTGAAGCGGCGCGCACCGGCGTCCTCTCCCGCCGGTGGTCCGGCCTCTGGGCTTGCCTCCCTGAGTTCACCTTCAAGGACATGGAGGCCGAGGCGGTGGAGGCCGCGCTCGCGCAGGTCACTGGACCGCCTCGACATCATCGAGGTGGAGCTCAAGTCGGAAGCGGCGGTGGGGCGCGGCTCCTCGCTTCTCCGCGCCGCCGCGCGGCTGGCACCGGAGACGTTCTCCGGCTTCCTTTGGACCCGAGTCGAGGGAGCTGCCGCCATTGGGCTGCCCTGCTTCGACCGCACCCTCTCCCTCGCCCTCAAAATCTTCGGCGTGCCCATGGCGCCGCCACCGACCGGCGAGTTCTCCAGGCTCGAGAGCCTCGAACTCGTCACGAGCTGCAACATCTTCCCCGCTCTGCTTCCCATCTGCCCGCGCCTGCACCTTCTCCGAATCAGGAGGGGCCGCGAGCTCGAGGAGATGACTGTTCACTCGACGACGCTTGAGGAGCTCGTAGTGAAATGCTACTATTTGCGTACTGGCATCCGCCGTATCGACATCGATGCCCCAGAGGTCAAGGAGGCGAAGTTGGAGGTCGCCGTGGGCCGAGAGTTCGATGTGTCATTCTCGGCGCCAAAGTTGGAGAAACTCGTCTGGGAATTCCAAAATCTGGACTCTGAAATTGGATTTCCGATGATGCTGGGCCTGTACACGCTGCGCTATAGCCTCAAGGATGGCGACCGCACACTACGGTTGGACGTAAAATGTAAGAAGGTGCGTTTCTTCAGCTTGTTTTCTGAATTCTATCCGTACGAGGTTATTCGTTAGAGCTGCCATTTCACCTATCCATCTCTGCAGAATTGTTCGCCGGTTCCAGAGAAGAGTTTCGCAGAGGAGATAGCTCCTCTTCCAGTAGCGGACTTCTCTATTTTGGAGGTGATTGTCGACACAAATGAGCATACTTTTGGACCATTGCTGTTGCATCTGCTTCAGATTCGACCCACTATACAAAGACTTGATGCGAAAATCAGGAAAAAATCACGGGCTGCAACATCTTCCCCGCCCTGCTTCCCAACTGCCCGCGCCTGCGCCTTCTCCGAATCCTTCGTGGTACCCGAGAGCTCAGTGAGGTCACTGTTCACTCGGCGACGCTTGAGGAGCTCGTAGTGGAGGATTACCACGATTTCTTGGGTGGCATCCGCCATATCGACATCGACGCCCCAGAGCTCAAGGAGGCGAAGTTGGATGTCACCATTTGCCACGGTTTCCATGTGTCATTCTCGGCGCCAAAGGTGGAGAAACATGTCTGGAAGTTCATAGATACGAGCAACTGGATACGAGGTGCATTGTTGGGATTCCCATGCTGGGCCTGCACATGCTGCGCTACAGCCTGAAGGATGGTGTCCGGACACTACGGTTGGACATAACTTGTTTGGTGCGTTTCTTCAGCTTGTTTTTCTGAATTCTATTCGTACAAGGGGATTCTGTAAAGTTGCCATTTTACCTATCTCTGCAGAGTGGTTCGCCGGTTCCAGAGAGGAGTGTGGCACAGGAGATAGCTCGTCTTCCAGTCGCGGACTTCTCTGTTTTGGAGGTGGTTGTCGAAACAAATGGGCATGCTTTTGGACCATTGCTGTTGCATCTGCTTCAGATTCGACCCACGATACAAAGACTCAAGGTGGTCCTAGGTGAAGGCGAGGTAACTGCTCAACTAATTTATGCCAGTTTCTTAAGTTATGGTTTCCCTTGTTTTGTGATGTTTCATTGGTACTCCTATCTTCTTGCAGGAAGTAGTAGGAGGAGCATTATGCCCACAGGATTGTCCTTGTCGACAGCCCGTTGACTGGAAAAGTGAAACTTTATCTTTACCTGATCTTGAAGAGGTTCTTATCTCCTATGACTTCGAAGAAGGGAATGAGGAAGTCGACTTCTTGAAACTGCTGTTCAGATGCGCGCCAGGGCTTAAGCGTGTGGATGTGGGAGCTTATGACGAGGTATATGATGAAATATGCAGCATCTGCGAGGAAAATCCTCATGTGAAATGTGATGTCGGCTATTGGTTTTACGAGATGCTATAGGAATCCTATCAGTGTGCTTACTTTATCTCGTTGCATTTATTGTGCTGCGTCCTTCTTTACCTTTGTTAGTCATGATATGTACTATGGCTGATCGTTGTGGACACATGCTTATTGTTTCATTAGTCTGATGAAATGCTATGTTACTTGGACCAGATTTATTGATGAATTTATCCTATTGTTAAGTATTATGTTTTCAGCAGTTGTGGCAAGAGAGTTGTGTATCTATGATTATCATGCTTGCTTCCTGGTCTCCCCTAAATATAAAAAAATGTTCTATCTGTTTTGTCGCCGGAGAGTTTTGCTAGTGGTTATCTTGCTTCTAAAATTTTCTGATCTTTGACGAGTAAGTTTCTTGACATACAAATTTAGTAGGATTGTGTAATTAACCATTAGCACTAAATCAGCTACAATAATATAATTATGTATAACGGATGTTTTATGATTTGCACACCAGGGGCATACATTATCCTTTATCTCTTAGCTAGTGTTTGTTACATGTAGTTGTGCTTTAACTCGTTCAAGCTTTTCATGCTAGAATATTGGTTGCTCATTCGTGCTGCTGATAAAAATGATGCAGGCGCTTACTGTAATATTTTAAACCTCAGTGTGTCAAACCTTAACTTAGGAGACATGTCATACGGTTTCATTCTGTTTACTTTGTAGCTAAGTCCTCCTTTGTTAACAGATAACATGCAGCACATCTCCTTAGCTGCTAAGCCTACTGTGTATCTACATATTATCATGGCCTTGCATACTTTTTATTTGCTTGCCTTAGTCAGATATGCGTTAAGCATTGTGATATTATTTCCTATTGTGGTTGTAATACATAGTCTTATCTTCAGCAAGATCAATAATTTTTAGTTGCATGTATAATATTATCCTCTAATTACATTTAGTTTTTGTGTGGCATTAGATCGAAGTAATATCAGGGTGTATGGATGCTAATATTGGGATTGACAAAGTTGTACATCTCAAAATTAACTTTGTTAATTGTGCCTGACAAAAGATACATGGAAATATTCTGCATTTGTGAGGACATGCTTACGTCAAAGAGGTTAGCCATAGTTAATTATTTCTGGTTGATGCAGCAAAAAGTGAATCCGTATGTTTAACCATGTCAAAAAAAAATCTTTCTTTATCCTGTTGCAATCCTTCTTTTGCAATATGTTGGGACAACATTGATTATGTTGTTACATTTTTTTAAAAAAAATCTAATAAAATGCTTTGGTCTTAAATGTTTAGGGTTCTACTGAGTTCCATATCCTTGAATGGCATTTTTCTGGATGGAAGTATTGTCCTTATGTCTAATCTGATAGGAAAACTTTGATTATAGATAGGTTGCTCTGAATATGTATTTATCTGAAAGTAAAATAGAACAGATGTGTCTGTAACCCATTAATATGATCCGGTATGAAAAAATCACATTGACTTGTTTTTGTGGATTACCTTTAGCATTTCACAACTTGTTTACTCCAACATGTCCTGACCATTCTCAGAGCTTAGAAGAAAATTTTGAACACATTGTCTCAACACATGAAGAAGACACGAATTCAATATATATACAATGCAATGGTAAAAGATTAATTACTTCTGTTTGTATACTTATTGAGTTCACTGTCCCCTTGCTTGAGAAATTATACAATTATTTTGGTTTCTCTTGGCCGGTGACTGTAGAACCCAATATATATCAGTTTGCCAAAATGAAAAGCAGTTGTGGTGCATGAAGCTTATGCCAATCAAGTGACAACTAATGTGAGATAATTATTGTGTTACATATTACAATTTGAAATAAAAAATTGTAAAACAATATCTAAAGATGAAGATGAACAGAAAGCCATTCTAATGCAATTACCTTACTCAGTTACAGTATGGATCAGTGTCAAATGTGCAGGGAGAATCCAATCTAGCTAGGGGATGCCAGAGTTAAAAAGACACAAGAGGAAAGCTGCTCTGATGCACAATCATTCTACTAAAAACACTACTGGTTGCAGGCCCTCATTATCTTTTGTTACTGAAAATTGAAAAAAAAAATGTTTCTGAAATGGGTTTTACTACAACCTGCAAAAATGACAGGAAGAATCCAGTCTTTGAAATGCGCAAAATAAAACTCTTACAATATAATAGAACCATTCAAGGAAAAGACATTCATTAACAATCAACAAATAATTGGTTCTCCTAAACCAACCTGAATTACCCAATCCTAGGGTCAGTACGATATGCAAGATGCGCAAACAGGAGTGACATTCACCGTACGTGAAATCACAATCTAAAACAATAGAACGGAGAAAGAGTAACTTTGCTTTGGAAATTTAACTAATTTGCAGCATAATTATTCTGCGATGGCCTGAGTAAAAAAAATTAGACTTTCAAACGAGGCACTGGTAGTGCTCGTAGCAGTATTACTAGGGAACATTGCACGTATATACCAGGGGGTGATTGTCTAGTTAAGCCTCTAACATTGTACAGTTTACCAAACCATAATCGGTCATTTGAGCTCTCAATGGAACCGCACTAGACAGATTCCACGGTCTCTCTCAAGATATAAACCATGAATCGATCAACCATGTCCCATGTATAATCAACATCATCACAACAATCCCAAAAGCTAAGATTTTCCGGATTGAAAACTTCTGGATGGAACATGAGGACTTCTTGGCAGTGGTGCAACATGCCTGGTCTTTGCCTGTCCAGCAAAATGACAAAGCTAGAAGAATTGTAGCCAAATTTAAAAATACCAGAAGAGTACTCAGAACTTGGCAAGCACAACTATCCAATTTAACTGACACAATCAACAACACCAAGCAGCTCATCTTTCTCCTAGATCTCTTTGAGGAAATAAGAGACCTTGCCTTGCATGAATGGAATTTTAGAGACCTACTACAACAACATCTCGCCTCTCTACTTCACAGACAGAAGATCTACTGGAAGCAAAGAAGTACAGTGAAATGGGTTAAATTTGGCGACGCCACAACTGAGTTCTTTTATGCTAGAGCGTCCATCAATCACAAACACAACACAATCACTAGTCTGGAGAATCCAGCTAGGGTACCAGTTACTAAACATGAAGAGAAGGCAAACATAATTTGGGAAGCTTTCAAAGAGAACCTTGGTACCTCTGAACAAACAACAATGCATTTTCAACTAGATGACCTTCTTAATGCCTCTGACAACTTAGCATGGCTGGGTGAACCATTCACTAATGAGGAGATAGATCAAGTAGTAGCTGACCTACCACACAACAAGTCACCAGGTCCAGATGGTTTCAATGGGGACTTTATCAAGAAATGCTGGCCAATAATAAAGTATGATTTCTACGATTTGTTCCAGGCTTTCTATGAAGGAGAAATATGCATCTAAAGTATTAATGGGTCATATATTACACTTATCCCCAAAATGGACAATCCATCAAAAATTGGTGACTTCAGGCCCATCTCCCTGCTCAACTCCTCAATCAAACTGATCACCAAGGTGTTAGCAAACAGACCGCAAAGTGTTATCATTCAGCTCATACACAAGAATCAATATGGATTTATCAAGTCAAGATCAATTCAAGATTGTTTAGCCTGGTCCTTTGAATGCTTGCACATCTATCATAAATCAAAGAAGGAACTAATTCTCCTCGAATTGGACTTCGAAAAGGCTTTTGACAAGATAGAGCATCAGGTTATCAAGCAAGTGTTACAACACAAGGGCTTCTGCAATAAATGGCAAAATTGGATCTCCAATATCATGAGCTCAGGCACATCTGCTGTTCTCCTCAATGGGGTGCTTGGCAAAGTGTTTCACTGCAAAAGGGGAGTAAGACAGGGGGATCCCTTATCCCCCCTCATCTTTGTCCTAGCAGCAGACCTCATGCAAACAATTATGAATAAGGCCAAGGATCAGGGCATTATCAAATTACCTATCCCAATAGGTGGAGGAGTGGATTTTCCAATAGTTCAATATGCAGATGACACTTTGTTGGTGATGGAAGCCTGCCCCAGACAACTGATCACTCTGAAAGCTCTTCTAAACACTTTTGCTGATTCCACAGGTTTAAAGGTCAATTACAGCAAGTCTATGATGATCCCAATCAATGTTGATGAAACCAAAAGTGAAATCCTAGCAAGAACTTTCAACTGCCAACAAGGCACCATGCCTTTCACATACCTGGGATTGCCGGTGGGAACGACAAAACCTTCAGTACAGGACTTCCTGCCGATAGCTCAACAAATAGAAAGAAGACCGGTATGCTGTTCACAATTCCTCACCATGGCAGGGAAAATTGAAATGGCAAACTCAGTGCTCACATCTATGACAACCTATGTTATGTGCTCCATGAGAATGCCCATCAAAATTTTAAAGTTGATTGATGCTTACAGAAGACATTGTATATGGAGGAATTCTGAAGTCAACGCAAGGAAACCACCTCTAGCAGCATGGAGAATGGTCACCTTACCAAAGAAACAAGGAGGACTAGGAGTTAAAAACTTAGAACTCAAAATGATGCTCTTCTAATGAAGCATCTGCACAAATTCTTCAACAGACAGGATCTCCCCTGGGTACTACTTTCTGGGACAATTATTATCAAAGCGGCAAATTACCTGGAATGCAGAAAAAGAGATCCTTCTGGTGGAAGGACATAGTCAAGATCCTGAACTATTACAAAGGAATTGCCACACCACTGGTTAATGATGGAAAAACATTGATTTTCTGGGAAGATGGTTGGCACACAAGATGACTCAAAATGGCATATCCTGAGCTGCATTCTTTTGTCAAGCAACCAAACATCTTGTTGCATGATTTCATCCTGGAAACAGATCTCAACAAGTTATTCCACCTACCACTTTCAGTACAGGCTTATGATCAACTACAAGACCTCATGAACATCACGCAGAACTTAACACTCAATCAAGAGGATGGTATCTGGACATACATATGGGGTTCACAAATGTTCTCAGCATCAAAAGCATATAAATTCCTCATAGGACAACAAGAAGTGCATCCGGCATACAAGTGGCTCTGGAAATGTAACTGTCAGCCCAAACATAAAGTTTTCTTCTGGTTACTGCTCAAAGACCGACTGAACACAAGGGGGTTACTAAGAAGAAAGCATATGCACTTGGATGACTACAATTGTGAACTCTGCATTTGGCAACAACAGGAAACTCTGAGGCATCTCTTCATTCGCTGCAACTTCGCCAAAGCTTGTTGGCAATTGATTGGAATCACAATCCCACAACACCTGAGAATAACACACA
>LAPY01004084.1:22628-37647 GCA_000970635.1 Eragrostis tef
CCCCAAAAAAAAAAACGAAAAAAGGAAAAAAAATGTAACCAATTAGGCATCATCTGGATTATATATTTCTAGTTGACCTTGTCCTCATTATTGATTTTCCTTACTCCTTACCGAATTTCTTCTGCAGGTATATAGTTGAGCTTTGACAAGACTTGTTCCAGATCTGCATATTCTCTGACTTGGGGAAACTCCAGTACTCCTTTAGCAACAATCAGAATGGTTAACTGTAAAATATACGCATAATCACAGAATCAGTTATCACATCCACATGTTTTGTCAGAGAAAACGTCTTTTCTGAATGGAAATAAATAAACCGACATGTTTCACTAGCAGAGAATTGCACAAACTGAATGTACATCACCAAGTCCTGAACTCAAAGACTGATGAAAGAAAGAAGAATAGGAAAAGGCCTGGGTTATGAGAGATGATTTAGCTCTTTCAACCGAGAGGTTCATAGGTGTAAGAATAAAATTCTTATAATCCTATGCTAATGCTAGTTAAGTATAACATTAAAATAATTTGATCAAAATATCTTTGCAATATCCTGCAAAACGGCATACCAAACTATGAACACATGAAGAATCAAACGTATCTCAGTTCACTAACACAATGTACGAAGGTAATATGATCAATAAATGGATAAGCTTGAATATGACGTAACGCATGGATATTTCCATTATCTAGAATAAGAACATGATATAAGGAAAGCTGATACATCAGCAATAAGTGGTAGGAAAATCGATGATCTGATTGGTGGATACAACCAATCAATAAATATCAGGGAAAAAAATTCAAGCTGTTCTGAGCACGTTCCCAAGATTGGGTAAAATCATAGCTGAAATCACAGAAAAAGGAGACATGCCAACTATTACAAAAATTCTTAATATCTATATTTTGGAAACTTTTTGATATTCCTTGCTCTGTTTCTTTCCTAGCTGGGATGACATTTGTCAGTTCAAGTAATGTTTAGAACCTCTGGGCATTTGTCCCTGAAAAATCTGCAACAAGCATGTCGTAAGGCAAGCATCTACACTAATCATGTCTCTAATAACATATTAGTAAGATAACCCAAATTTCAGCTATCTAACAAGAAAAAGGGAAACAAAAGTTGGCAAGCGCATTAAGAAAGTAGAAAATTATAGCAGGAAGAATCGTACCACATAAATGATTTTTCACCTCTCAATGTTAGTGATGGCCTCCCCCATCGACAGTGATAATCCTGAACAGCAGTAATGCTCGCAGTCGTCACTGGAGCCTGAAATATAGGAGTGCCGTGGCAGCATGAGATGTAGAGCAGCATGGAGCCGGAGAAAAATTGTCTGGGGACCGTCCGTATTCGTGAGCTTTGCGGACCCTGTCCCGATCGGTGACGCGTGGAGATCGGACGGAAGCAGCAGGTGGGCTCGATTGGCATCGGTTCAAGGCAAAACATCAGCTCGGCTCGATTTGTTACGTGATGAGCTGCCGAGGGAGCCGAACAAGGCGCAGCAAGAACAAATCCGCAATTCACGCTTGGGCTGGCGGCGCTCCTCCCTGGCGGCGATGGCGCTCCATCCTGCGGCGGCGACGGTCGCGGTTCATGATGCGGTCTTCTTCCTCTCCTAGCCGCCATCCACAACCCGGGCGCTCTCCTCTCCACACTGAAGGACATGGTGCGTCTCCTGTTGGAATTATTGACCTCTGTCAATTGGACCGAAAGGCCCATTATAGTCTGACTAAAAGCTCCCAATTAGTCGTCTTGATCAGGAGGCAAACTAAGCCTATCTAAAGGCCTGGCTCCGAGCCTACAGCGTATATAACTAAGGGGAAACACTCCGTTTACCCTAATTGTAGAGTTATTCACGAGTTGAGCCGCCAGGGTCAACTCTAACCCTAATCTACCGATCATTAAGAGGCTGGAAGGTTTAGAAGCTCGGTGCCCTTTGATCTACATCGACATCAGTCCCTGCCGTTCTACTTCGATCTACAGCACCTCTACAGCCTCTACACCTCATCAGCCATCAACAATGGCTGAAATCATGACAGTAAGTCAATTCAGTGATTAGATTTAAGTTTCTAGGTGTGATCTAATTTCTGACTAGATGATCCTGTTAAGTTATGGATGATTAGTTCTAACATTTGGTATCAGTTGTCTAATCTAGTCGATTAGATCCCCTAAATCATGTTTTAAGTATCTGTTTGCACTAGATCGATCATGCCTTAAGTTAGATTAGATGATCTAGCGATGCCATCTAGTTTGAATTCAGTTTTCAGTTGTTTTTAGATGATCTAGTCACACAGTCAGAGGTGTTTTAGTTAATCTTATTCAAGTTTCAGTTAGATCAGTAAGATAAAGTTCATGTTTTTAGTCATGTTTTAGTCTTCGCAGTTAAGTTTTCATGATTAGATGCCTAAGTTTCAGTTCATGTTCATGTTCTAGGGTTTAAGTTGATAGGGTTTCGGCAATTTACTCTAAGTTCTCAAGCCTTGTCACAATTAGATGCGCAAATTAGCTAAGTTTTCTTCTGGGTTTTCTAATCTAGAGTCGCATCACACATGCACACACTACACCCTATCCCTAAGCTAAGATCAGAGGACTCACCTCTCGGGTCGCCGTCGTTCTCCGCCGCGCACTTAGCTTCCTCGCGCGCGCGGACGGCGGTGCTCCCCTCCTCTCCCCGGACGCCGGCGAAGTCCCCACGGCTCACACCGTGCGCGCGGACCTCGCCGGCATAAGGATCGGCCCGTGCGGCATCAGCTCCGCCGCGCGGGACCCCGCACGCGCTCGGCGCCTCGCCGTCGTCGTCGTGCCGCCGTCGGGTCGCCGCCCGCGCATCACATCTGCGCGCGTGCTCCGCCGGCATCAGCACGGGCCGTGCGCAGGCTCCTCGTCGCCGTCGCGGTCGCCGTGTTGCCGCTGACTAGCCGTCGCGGCACCAGATCCGGGCCGCGCGGACCTCAGATCCGACGCGCGGGTTCCTTGCCACGCGCATGGCCCTCCGGGGCCTCGTCCTCGTCGCACCGGCTTACCGCCGAGTCGCCGTCATCGCCGCATCAGATCCGCGGGCGACGAGCCTGGGCCTCAAGGGCGCCACGGTGAAGCAGCTCGACGGCGGTGCGCGCGGCGACTGACGTCGTCATCGCGCTCCGTCGCTGCGCTCCTCGGCGCCGGCTGCGGGATGAGTGAGGCGTGAAAGGGAGCGGGAGTGGGGAGTGACGGGCTAGAGTTTCGCCCCGGCGTTTTATCCCGAGTTCGCGAATCTCAGCCGTCCGATCTCCTCCCCGCTCAATCTGAGCCGTCCGCACTCCGGCCATTACTGGGCTGGGTTTGTTTTTTTGCGTGGCGCTCGCGCGCGCTTAGGGCCGGACCGGCGGCCTGCCAAGTGGTTTTCGGGCTTACAGCCCGACGGCCTGTTAAGCTGGCCCGCGCGCGTTTCAGTTACGCCAAAAGTCGTGCGCGTGGGCTGCGCGCGAGGCGCGTTTTGGGCTGAGCTTCTGCTGGGCTGCATGCAATTTTCGCTGGGCTGTGCAAGAAACTAAGCTGGGCCGCGCACGTGAGAATGAGTTTTGGGCCGCGCTGAAATTATTTCCATGTTTTACTCTTTTTAGCGAATTTATTCACTTTCTCTTAAGATTTCAGCATTAAGACTTAAGCATTTTGCCCAAATTTCAGCATAATTTCGGCATTCTATTTAAGTTCTCAGTATTATTTTAAGTTTAGGTAGAGTTAAGTCTATTTTTTAGTATATTTAATAGTTGGGAATTATTAAGAAAAATTCTCAAGAATATTTAGTAGCAATAATTTGCTAATTTTAAGCTTCCGCGGTCATCTTAAAAATATATGCTAATTTAATATTAAGTGTATGAGTATATTAAGTATATATTAAGCTTTATTAAGTATTTTGAGCATAGTAAGTTAAGGTTAAGTTTGAGATTAATTTTAGCTATTAAGTTGAGCAAAATTCTTTGAGAATTTTACTATATATGAGATACATGTCCCATGAGTTCTTAGTTTTTGAGTGTAATTCTCAACATTATTAAGTTTTAAGAATGTCCCCTTGATGAACAAGATAAGCCATGGTTGGAAATCATTTCATTAAGTAAATGCCCAACATAAATGACTCTATTCTCACCATGTTTAACACCTTATTTTGAGAATATGAGCATATTAAGTTAAGAATATAATATTATTAATTCAATTTGCTGAGAATATTAAGTTTGATCAATTAAGTTTTTTCCTCAATAATAGAGTTTCTTTTATGCTCTATATAAGTAAGTTTATATGTTGTTTTATTATAAGTTAAAAAGTTCCGCTTGTTTTTCCCACCGGTGATGCAAGTTGTTACTTATTTTGCATGATTCTAGTGAGACCACTGTATGGTTATTTTCATCCTATTTAGTGCATCTTATTGTACTGTTTAAGTTCTAAGATTAATATTTTTCCATCATCATCCATTATGCCTTAATATTAATAACAAATGCATAAGTTTGCATTCATTAATTGTGCTCTAAGATTAATAATGCTTCTTTTGTATATTTATTAGCACATTAAGATATCTACTAAGCATTATCATTTGGCTATGTCCTTTCAGCTGAGGGTCACATGAGAATCCTTAGGCCTTTTAATGGCAATGAATTCCTTCAATGGAAAGAGAAAGTGCAAGACAATCTGAAGTCTCCGGAGCTTGATTATATGCTTCATGCCGTCAAGCTATTTCCTCCCACTTCTGGCATCAAGAACTATGATGAGAAGATGCATAACTATTACTCCAAGTAAGAGAAATAAGAAAAGGACAATAAGTTTGCCAAAAGAATCATCAAGCGTTCACTTTCAGATGGCATAAGGGGGGAATTTGAGGATAATGAGGACATGACTGCTGGTGGACTCCTCTCTTTGATTGAGTCAAGTCATAGGCATGTCTGCACAAGTTCAAGTTTCCTCATCAAAATAATAACTACCTCGCACTATGATGGTCGCCGTGGGTGCGCATGGCATGTACGCCACATGTGGGACATAGCTTATGAGCTTAAGTCTTTTGGAATAGATCTCTCCGTATCATATATAGAGCATTGCATTGAATCATCTATAAAATTTTAATGAATCGGATGAGTGATTCTCAGAATTAGTTAAAGTTTCATTGTCAGAAACTTCATTTAGAATTTGTTAGCGAATTCAATATTCAGCTTGATGACATTCAATGTAATTCAGTGAAACCTTTTGTTTCAATATATCATTGTTTTATGAGTATATTTTCTCTCAAAGCTATGAGTTTATCTCTTATATCATTAAGTGTAAGCTATTGTCATACTTGCTTCTATACAAGCAAATTTCATAATTTAATTATAAATTGATTAACTACATGAGAATTAGATGAAATAAGTTAAGTGATGAGACCTTGTCGAATATGTGGCGCACTCACGTTTAGACCACAAATTCTGGGGAAGAATGGCGTGTCCCATCAATTTTAAATATACTCCAGATAATAATGCCAATTAAGAATTGCTCTTGTCAATTAAGAACTAATGTTAGAAAAATATTAATAAATTCTCTCCATGGCATTTTATCGTCCATAAGATTTAAGGACAAAATTAAGCATAAGATGTCTCACGTTTAGACCAAAAATTCTGGGAGAGAATGGCACGTCTCATCAATTTTATAGATACTCCAGATAATAATGCCAATTCAGAATTGCTCTTGTCAGTTAATAATTAACGTTAGAAATATATTAATAAATTCTCTCCATGGCATTTTATTGTCCATAAGATTTAAGGACAAAATAAGCATAAGATTTTAAGCATAATATAAGTTTTAATTATGATATACTCGCTATATTTTGCTATATCTTATTGCTTAAATTTAAGAACAACTTTATCATGCAAGACATGATTAATAAACTACCATTGTGATGGGAGCATATCTAAATACTCCATAAAGACCAATTGTCTCACTAAGTGTGGTTTTATCCTATATTTTGGCCACTGCTGTTTACGGGATAATTCTCAAAGATTGTGTTGTGTCACCCATTTTCTGGCCACTGCTGTTGTGGGCTGGTGCAATGGAATCAGAGAACGATTGAAGTATGATTGTGGATTGGCCATTGCTGTTTTGTGGAGATTTAATCATATTTTTGCTGCTCTAATTCATTATCTAGCCACCGTCGGTGTGGGCTAGTGGTGGCAAAGCAAGCTGATCAATGGTATAATAAATGTTGTGTCAAAATAAGTTAAAGAGCTATCATTGTAAAATTATTTTAGATAAGCTTATGGGCCGACACATTTAATATTCTGATTATTCAGAATTCAATGGAAGCTCATATAGAAGGAAATGGGGGAGAAGAAATCTTATTGAGATATGGAATAAGTTCCTCTATATCGATGATTTAAGATGAGATGTATATACATACATACATATCAGATTTTCATATTGTGCCATAAGTTTTCTCCATTCTTTTTTAACTCTGTTGAGGATCTAAATTATTAGTATTTTCATTACAGAGGTCCGTAATAAATAATTTAAGTTAAGTTTCGACACAAAAGGGAAAGTCTCAGTTATTCTAAGATGTCATAAAACGACCTATGATTTTTGAACAATAAGTATATTTTGTCTCATAGCATTTTTCTGATGGAGTCAAGACAATAGACTGTAAGGGGTCTGCAAATTTTTAAAGAAGTGATTTCAAATGAAACTAAGATATTAAGTCTATAACTTACTATGAGTTTGTATGTATCATGGTCAACCGTGATTTATTTTAAGGTGAATTTAATTAAGATCCTGATACTCTAAGGTGATTATTTTTTCCGTAAGTTGAATGAAATAAGCTTGCATTTCAAGAAAGCAGAAATGTTTTCATCATATCATACGATACATCAGGTGACATTTTACTAAGTTCTGGGGAGTATAACACTTTGATGGGACCAAAGTGAGTATTGGGATTGTCATTCAAGCACAAAAGGTTGAGGGATGCTTTGAATTGACACTATGTGAATGCAAATATAATTATGTGTGTTAGTTTGCTTGATATAGAAAGTTTTATCATAAGTATAAGATTAGAAATAAGATAAACAAGAAGACGTTACTAAAATATTCATATGGAAGCTATATGCTAAGATCTATAAGGCTTAGCATGACAAGTCGGAATGCTTGACATTTTTTTTTTAGTTTTAGTCTAGAGAAGGTCCACTGGTAAAGGTGTTTAAAGTTAAAGGCACCATATAACATGCTTATTTAGTTAAGTACTATTTAGATAAGGTTTCTTGAGGGTGTGTGGATGTAAATGTGCACATTAAGTTTTACCTAAAACAAGATTAGCATTATTGATGTTGTTTTGTATGGCATGTTTCATTTTATCATTATAGTAAGTCTACATTTGATTGTAGTAAACATTATTAAGTCTACATTTAATTGTAGTAAACATTAATGTATTTTTTATTACAGTATTCCTTCAAGTAATGACATAGTTGATGGTGTCAAGCCCATTGACAAACTATATCGTTATGTTATGAAAGAAGAGTCCTAGGATCAAGTCATTTTAATGATTTACGTGAATAACTAGAAAAATGACTAATTGAGGGTTTTATCTCCTATCCTATTTTTCACGAAATTTAGTATGGATTTGGTGATTAACCTGAAATATGATTCTGGATGAGGCCGAATAAACAAACTCCCAATTATGATTAATAACAGTTCTATCGCGCTACTGTAGCAGACTTTGGTTAATTATGTCCCGGTATACCTGTATTGCTTCTAGTGACTGATTCGTCAGATTTTGTTATGGTATTGAGTGTGAACATAATGCGAACATAAGTCTAAGTTTAAGATTACGATTGTTCTTAAGTGGGAGATTATTGATCTGTGTATGTCCGCCTACACGTGATCGATAATATGAATGTTATAAAGAATTAGCAATTGACCTTGGGTCAAGGGGGAGAATGTTGGAATCATTGACCTCTGTCAATTGGACCGAAAGGCCTATTAGAGTCCGACTAAAAGCCTCAATTAGTCGTCTTGATTGGGAGGCAAACTAATCCTATCTAAGGGCCCGGCCCCGAGCCTACAGCCTATATAACTAAGGAGAAACACTCCGTTTACCCTAATCGTAGAATTAATCACGAGTTGAGCCGCCAGGGTCAACTCTAACCCTAATCTACCGATCATTAAGAGGCTGGAAGGTTTGTAAGCTCGGTGCCCTTTGATCTACATGGATATCAATTGTCTCTGTCGTTCTACTTCGATCTACAGCGCCTCTACGGCCTCTACACCTCATCAACCATCAACAATGGCTGAAATTATGACGGGTAAAGTCAATTCAGTGATTAGATTTAAGTTTTTAGGTGTGATCTAATTTCTGACTAGATGATCGTGTTAAGTTATTTTTTTGAAACAACTGGAGGGGCGAACCCCTACAGGTTAATATATATATTAAAAAGGATTAAATGTATAGCATACAGAAAATGAAGAAGAAAAAAGAGAAAATCTAATGTGCCATGGCGTCTTGTATCCATTGTTCTAGTTGCTCAACATGTTTCTGCTTCGCTCGATGGACAACCATCTTAAGCTCCTTGAAGAATTTTTCCCTGCATCCTTGAATTGTAGGATCTGACATTACTGAAAATCCATTCATTCCTTGTTGTCCAAATACTCCAGCACATCAAGATTACTATGTCCATATAGAATGGCACATTCAGTTTCCTTTTGAGCACTTTAACTTGTACTAATATTGGCAGGTGAACCGGCAAAGTAACCCCGATGATAGCCCAACAAGCTTTAGCGAAACCACACCTTATGAATAAGTGAAGTACAGTCTCTTCTCTTTGCCTAATGCATAGCTCACATACGTAGGAGTCTAAGGCCATGTGTCTCCTTCTAAGCATTGCTCTTGTGTTCAATCCGTCTTTCAATAGTAACCAAAAGAATACTTGGTGTTTACGCTGACAGTTAGATTTCCACAGCCACTTGAAGGCTGGATCAACATGTACATGTCCCATCATTTGTTTATAAGCTTTGGCTGTAGTATTAGCCCCATTACCCCATATGTATGACCATAGATCCTGTCCTGCCTCTATGTCCAATTCTTCCAGTACTGCATATAAGGACTGCACTTGCTCATATGCATGTTCTGATAGAGGCAGATGGAACAAGTTTAGAAAGCTTGGTGTACTCCAGACCGTTCTAAGTGAGAGATTGTCCTTCTTTGCAAACGAGAACAGTTCAGGAAATAGTTGCATAGGCACAACCCCATTCCATAAATCCTTCCAAACCAAATAGTAGAGCCATCTCCAGCTGTTACTGAGGCAATTCCTTTGTATTGGTCATTTAGCTTCATAATGTCCCTCCACCAGAAAGAGCCTACCTTTTTATCTCCAGGCAGCTTACCATTATTGTAGTAATTGTCCCATATTAGGTGCACCCATGGTAAATTGGCCTTATTATAAAATTTATGGAAGAACTTCATGAGCAATGCATCATTCTGGGCCCCTAACTGAAGGACTCCTAGTCCACCTTCTCTTTTAGATCTGCAGACCATATCCCAAGCAGCAAGAGGAGTTTTTTTTGCATTGATATCAGAACCCCTCCAAAGTAGGTGCTTTCTGTAAATATCTAGCATTTCTATTACTGTTTTGTGTAATCTGATGGGCCTGATGGTGCACATTATGAACATAGGCAGGTTAATATTGAATTCACCATCTCCAACTTTCTTGCCTGAGTGAGAAACTGAGCACAACAAATTAATCTTCTTTCAGTTCTCTGAATATAGGGCAAGAAATCCTGCACAAATGGTTTTGTGAGCCCCAAAGGCAGCCCTGAATAGGTGAATGGCATTGTGCCAGCTTGACATCCAAAGGTATTGGTCAAAATTTTCATTTTCCCCTCAGAAACATTTATAGGCACCATCATTGACTTGTTATAGTTCACCTTTAATCCTGTCGAATCTGCAAACGTGTTAAGCAAAGCCTTGAGAACAAAAAGTTGCCTAGGGCATGCCACGATAATGAGGAGAGTATCATCAGCATATTGCACCACTGGAAAATCCGATCCAGCTCCCAATGGTAGGGCTAGTTTCAGCAATCCCTCATTCTTATCCTTATTCAGAATAGACTGCAGTAGATGAGCAGCTAGAACAAACAGTAATGGGGAGAGAGGGTCTCCTTGTCTTATACCCCTTTTGCAGTGAAAAACTTTCCCTAGGATCCTATTTAGTAGAATAGAAGATGTGCCAGACTTCATAATCATTTCCATCCATTTGAGACATCTGTTACCAAATCCTTTATGCTTTAAGATATCCAAATGACTTGGTGTTCAATTTTATCAAAAGCTTTCTCAAAATCCAGCTTCAATATTATCAACTCTCTTTTTGACTTGTGGCATAGGTGTAGGTATTCAAAAGACCATGCAAGACAATCTTGAATTGTTCTTGACTTTATAAAACCATACTGGTTGGTGTGAATAATCCTAAGGATCACTGCCTGCAACCTATTTGCCAATAGCTTGGTAATGAGCTTGATAGAAGAGTTTAAAAGAGATATAGGTCTGAAGTCCCCAACCAGCATAGGAGTGTCCTTTTTTGGTACCAGAGTAACATACGAGCCATTTATGCTCTGCAAACAAATCTCACCATCATAAAAGGCTGTACAAAGGTTGTAGAAGTCTTGTAACATTATAGGCCAACACTTTTTTAAGAAATCACCATTAAAGCCATCTGGCCCAGGAGACTTATTCGATGGCAGTTCAGCCACCACTTTATCAATGTCATCATTTGTAAATGGGCCCTGCAACCATTCAAGATCATCTGCTCTCTTGATAAGGGATGCTAGATCAAAATGCATTGTCATGTACTCCGAGGTACCTAATTTGTCTTTATAGCTGTCCACAATAAATCTGCCTTTTGCTCATGGCCATTATATGATTGTCCATTTTGATCTTGAAGAGAAGTAATAGTGTTCACTCTGTGATTAATTAAGGACCTAGCATGAAAAAATTCAGTAGTGGCATCCCCAAATTCCATCCATTTTATGTTGCTTCTCTGCTTCCAGTAAATTTTTTGTCTGTGTAACAATGCTTCAAGATGTCTTTGCAGAGTATCTCTGAAATTCCACTCCTGGACAGTTAGGTCTCTGTATTCCTCCATGATGTCAAGAAGGCCCATCAGCATTTTTGTGTTGGCAATAGTAGTGGATAGGTTTGAAATCTGAGCCTGCTATACCCTAAGCACTCTCCTCAAGTTTTTGAACTTTGGCACTATATATTTTGCTTTGTCCTGCTGCTGGACTGGAATTGCCCAGGCATGTTGTACCACTGAAAAGAAATCTTCATGCTCCATCCGAAAATTTTCAAATCGAAAGACACGTGCCCTTGGCATTGTAGTAGTGACAAAGATAATGCATGGAACATGATCTGATGTGTCCCTGGATGAAGTATGTGCCAGAGTAGCAGGATATGTTGTGACACATCCACTTGATGTAAAAAACCAATCCAGTCTCTCCAGTAGTGGGTTTTCTTGCTTATTTGACCACGTGAATTTGCCACCTTTCAAAGGAATTTCTACTAGTCCCAGATTGCTGATTGCTTCATTGAACAATAACATTTCATTCAAATTTCCTCCAGGCTTGTTTCTATTTTCAGGTCCTCTGATCAGGTTAAAGTCTCCTACCAGCATCCAGTCACACTCAGGGCCATAGATATTGGAGAGAATCCATTTTAGGCCATTGTGTGTTGATGTGAATTCCACAGCTAAACCATACTCATTGATAAAAGATAAGACTCCACTAAATTTGCTGCTCTTCCATATTGTTATACATCCTCCTGATGCTCCCACCGAAGGTAAATATTCAAAGCTATCGAAACTAGAAGGACATATGTTTCTTAGGAAGTTTATGTCAAAATGCTCTTTTTTTAGTTTCCTGGAGGCAGACGATGTCACATTTGGATTCAATAACTTTACTTCTCACAAAATCCCATTTCCTGTCAGAGTTAAGCCCCCTGATATTCCAGCATAGTATTTTCCAATCCCTTAGTTTACTTAAGTTTTGCTGATCCATTTAACACAGTCTGTGGGGGACATCAAACCACATATGCACAACATATGCAGATACAACCAAGCTGGACCAGTACTGGACTAGAAGATAAACCAATCACCAGAAGGACCAGTATGCGCACTGGATTTACCACACAAGCTCAAATAGCAGATATAAACGATAAACCCAGTCACTGTTTCTGGGTACATTATCACCCATTGTTCATTCAAGCAGTTTAGGGAAACCAAAATAACAGTAAAAACAAAATAAAGACTAGGGTAGCTGGGTCCCCTAGTTGCCTCCTTTCTTCTGTGATGGCTTCCTTCCATTGGACGGGTCTTTGTTGTCCTTGCTGCTAGTCCCATTGTCATCACCTTTCTTGATCACCAGCTTCCTTACAGCTGTTTTTCTGGTCTTCCTTGTAGACAAAGCATCTTCCGATAGAGCCTCAGGCCCTACCTTACAGAATGTGGCTCCCAGTTCTTTGATGACACTAAGGAGATAATGTTGGTGGAGCTCCAGCACAAGCAAAGCAATCCTGTTTTGGGCACATATTTCTTTTGAAACCCTTTGCCATTCCTTTCAGTCGCTCACTTCTTCTGCAATCTGTTGTCACTACTAGAGCCTGCCGCTGTCTCTTCCTTTGCCTGTGCATAGCAGAGGTTGATTCACTAGCACCAATCTCCAGAAGGCACTGCTTTGTTGGAGTTGTCATGCCAGCGTCTATAAGCACCTCATCACCATCTGACTCAGTGTGATAGTCATACTCACTATTTTCCCCCATGTACGAACAAGAGGGTGCAGTGGAGAAAAGGGCATTTGTTTGGCAGAGAGAAAGGCATTCCAGTCTCAATGGACTGATTCTGAAAGATGTTCCAGGCTTGAGAAGAAAGGAAAGACTTTGCCCACGAAAAGTGTGTTGGGGAGAGCAAGATATTAGTGAAAAAAAACATCCACTCGGGTGGTTCCTTGATGGTTCCTTCTACAGCTCCAACAGGTGAGAAGTGTTTCGACCAGAGCCTGATTGTGTCAGCATTATATGTCTTCTTGAGGGACTGCTTAGTGCAGTATGTTTGAAAGACAGGATCAGCTTCATGTTCATATTTCACCTGTACAAAACCCAGCTGCAGATTTTGATTTATCACTTGTCCCTCCTGCAGGATAGGAGGCACATTTCCAACTGCAACTTCCTGAATTCCAACCGCTTCTTCTCCACCAATCAAAGCTGCAATGTTCATTTCAGGCATAATAGGTTCTTGATCAATCTACATATCTGCATTCTGAGCATTATTGAGATCAGGAATAAACCCTATGTTTGCAGCTTGTGGCATTATTGGCTCAGCAGGCAGCTGTGGCATTAGCACATTTTCTGGCAAGACATCATTCTGAGCAACCAAATTCAGATCAGGCAAGATGTTAGGCAACTGGTTGTGTTGAGCAGGAATTGCTAGGACAATTATGCGATCATCCATTACTTCATCATCATGTAGTTGCTGGTTTTCTGCATTAACAGAGGCTGACCCAGCAGAAGAGCCATTGGAAATTGATCCATCAGAGACTGAGCTACTCACTTGATGTGCTGGTTCAGGAGGCTGTTCTGGGATTGCAGGCTCAACAATGATCTCTTCATCAACTTCATCATCATTATCAGCTATCAACCCCTGCTCATCTTCTGGAGGCTCATTGAGGTCAAAGCCCAGTGGCTCTACTTGTCCTGCTGGTGCTGCATCAGGAGGCCCATTTTCCTCTGGCCAGATTCCCCAGTTTTTTGCATTAGGCCCATCAACAAACTCTTCAGGAATAGGCATCCCAAACACATGCCCAGGCTCCATCTGTCCATATCCAAAGAAATCATATGGCTCCATGTTGACATTTGGGTTGTGCACCGGTGTTGGATCTTCATCCTGGACTTGCTGGTCCGGTCCAGCAGCTTCCTATGAATGATTTCACATTGGACAATCCATGTTTCACCCTCAAAACTTCCTCCTTTAGATATCACAGTCCACTTTGGCACCGAAATAAGATCAACAACCTTAGCTCTTATCATTACTCTAGACAGATTATCCAGATCCTTTTCCCAAACTTCTAGCTTGCCAAAAGATGAAATAGCAGATGCAATGTGTTCCCTGGACCAGTAATCTAATGGGAAGCCTATCAAGATAAGCCAACATTCATGATTGTACTGCACTTTCCTATTATTAGGTCCCTTTTCATGGTTTGTCAAATATACTGATACGATGAAACCTAACATAGGCCTGACCAAAGGGGCACGGCTGAATATCTGTGACTCTGATTCGCATATGATCTCTAAAAAACTCACCCAAGACATCTCTGATGTTAGCGAAGGGAACCTAATGAAGAGGCATCGGGTCAATTGCAACGATCGCCATGTCTTCATTACGTGGCGGAGGCGACCACCAACTGTATGCACCATTGTTGCTCTGCCTGGCACCACTGTGCGAGCGAACCCGGGAGGGATGTAAGGCTCAGGATCAATGAGGTTGTATGCCATGGTGGCACCACCACCGACAGGCAAGGGAGGCGGCGAAGGCAATGGCAATGGCGAGAGCAATGGCGGCGGAGGGTTTGCTGTGGCAGGAATAGATTGTTTTGGTGTTTGGGTTGTATGCGATTGGCGCTTTTCAGTACGAGGGCAACGATCAAGACAAATCCCAGAAGGCGAAGAGTCCCCAATAGTTGCATTAACTTGGGCATCGGCTCTATCTGCTAGCTGACTACTAGACCTGCCCTCTGGTGGCCCCTCTGTCACAGATTTCGGCGATAAACTTGAGTTAGCCTTTTTGGACCCTGGTTGACCTCTCGTTTACTTTGGCTAGCCACCGTAGGAGAGGATCGAGTTGTTCTGCAGAGGCTAGCAATATGGCCCCATCAATCACACGCGTAACATCTGATTTTCCCTCTGCAATTCCTCCTCGTGTGATTTGTGCGAAGACACCTGCTACACTATTGGGCCTATCTTGGACTGGATGTATTGGGCCCAGGGGCTATCGCCTGTTTTGGGCCGGGC
>LAPY01004086.1:11961-23125 GCA_000970635.1 Eragrostis tef
CACCGCCCGTCCGTGCCTCGTCCTCTCTATCCGCGACGACGCCGCGATCCCCGCTGTTTTTTTTTGTTTTTTTTTTCTGTTTTTTTGGGCGGTGGCGGAGGAGGAGGAGGACGCGGTGATCGAAGCCTCAAACGAGCAAACGATTAGAAGCGGGGCGGTTTTCCTCTGTCAAAAGGCACTTTCAGCCCTGCGGCCAGGGGATTTGATTACGGCCACGGAAAATTCCGAAAGCTTAGTTTGATAATTACGTTTTGATGATTTGCCAAACTAAGGGCGGTGGCAAATGGCATGGCCGGCGTCGCTGCCTCTTGCTTCGTGCGGCGGCGTTTTGCGCTTGTTCTTTTGCTTCTTTTTCTTTGGCTTCGTTCCATGGTGTTTTTCGGCTTCTCTTTAAGACTTGGTCTTCTTCTTCTTTTGGGAAAGGGTGATTATCATCGATTATTTCAAAAAAAAGTATAATTTTAGATTTTTTTAAGAAATAATTGTACATATCAGAGCACAACTATAAATCTTCATGCTAAACATTCACCAAAAATATCATAAAACGATGGCGTGGAAGTCGAGAGTGATGTGTAATGTTGTAACCTGCCGAAGTGGAGAGTGATGTGTGCACTTTTTTTTCGCTTGTCTAAACTCAATAAAGCTCATGAGCTGTTATTTATCATTCTTGTTTCATAGTTTGGGACCTGATGTCCGCTAGACAGTACAACTATTTTGCTCAAGTTTTCTCAATAGAAAAAAAAGGATCCATGTCGTTCTCTTTGCTTCTCCTTGTCCTCATTTTTTCTAAAAAAAGGAACACTACAGGGTAAATGTTCGTAAACGTGTATAAGCACTCACTTTTATGAGCATATGTGAAAAAAATACATGCGTCCATACCCAACTCTTATGAAAAACTATATCGATTGATCATGAGATTAATGAAGTCTCACCTATCGACGAGAGCGGTTGATCGTCACGAAGGCAAGTTGGAATACTGAGCCGGATACTAAAATATAAATTGTCGATAACAGAGGCTTACCCACGGTACCTTTACCGAACCTTTCAAATAGCATGAACGAATATCTCTTTTGCCCCCTCCCGATTTCCTTTACAAAAAAAGGAAAGAATCTCTGTTTTTCGTCAACGGATACGGGATACCCCTACCTGTATTACGTTCTATAATAAGTGCTTAGTCATAGTCATGTGATCTGAGCGCACTGCATATTTCGGAGTTCGTGGTGATCGGCATGCTTAGCTAACGGAGTATCTAGGTGCTACACATCTCCTTCACATCTGCTGGATATTCACAGCTAACGTGCAGGATCAACTACGCTGCTGGATATTCACAGCTAACGTGCAGGATCAACTACGCGCCGACCAGGCGGCGGGGGTCAGCATTTTCCAACTTGTAATACCAAAATGAGGAAAACTCACACGAAAGGACCACAAAAACTGCACTGATAGGAGAATATCCAGCAGTGACAACCTTTTGCTAGCCAGTGTTTCTCTACGCAATAAGCTCATTTTGCGATCAAAATTTTCTGTACAACCTACAAAACTACTCACTGCAGCGAACGGTTACGTGCGCCACAACACATCGTTTCTTTGTACAAACGAGAGAGCCTATTCAGCACGGACGGGACCAACAGAAGGGCAGGGCCATCATGTTGCCTGCCAGCCAATTCAACTATTAGTTGCCCTTGCTTTCGATGAAGCTCAAGAGGAACCCACTCACGATCCTCCTGGCGATGGGGTTGGGTATGTGGCGGCACAGCCGGCCGTCAACGTAGGCGACCAAGCCCGAGACGGCAAACCTTCCGACGGTCCACAGCCTGTTCCGATTCGCCAGGACACCGCCGGCTGACGAGGTGTCGCCTTCACCCTCGACTTCGGCGGGGTTGCGCACGGCGAAGCTCACGAACAGGTGCTCGCACAGGGTGAGCACTGTCGGCGCGATCCTCCACTCCTGAAAGCAGTGACAGTGTTACACACTCGATCGGAGGCATCACCGTCGACATTCAAGTATCGCTTGCACGTGAAAAGACAGAACTTACCGTTTCGTTTCGCAGATGGCGAAGAGGCCGAATTGTTGAAGAGTCACCTTTTAACAAAGCCTTGCTCACAAGAAAGCTTTTGACATTATCCACGATTTCATTTATGAGGGCACTATTTGGTGGCAGATTCTTTAGGACAACCTGGATGAAAGAGTGTCGTAGTCAGATAAACCTGGTATTTCCACGCACACCAACTCTCCTTCGGAAAGAAAACAAAGTAACAGATGAAAGGCATCCAGGCATCCATTACTTAGCAAACTTTTCCTGAAGTATGAATGACATGCAGTATATACCAAGTGGATGCAAGAAAGTTACCAGGTCATCGATCACCCTGACACGAAGATATTCTTGCTTATACATGACGTCCAACATGGCCTGCAGGTATCCTTCGATGTATAGCTGAACATTGGCACATGAAATGTTATCAATTTGAGGAAAAATTAACTGAATCTCACATATTTAAAATAATCAGCAGGCAGGCAGAACCTCGTCAAGTCCAGGGCTATGATCAAGTTTGATCTTCCTGTCAGGACCACCCTCCATTATAGCCTGTCCTAATAGAGATGGCTCCATTGCCAACCTCAAAATACCTTGGTGGAAGCCAGTAACCTACAAAAGGAGATAATTGCTTTTACCATTGCAAATCGGAAGTCCATTGCCCATATTTGAACTAGATTGTTGTCCTGAACGTCAAATATTTGAGAACGGAGGCAGTAGTTTCTTAAGAAAAGAAAGGGAAAACTGGAATGAGTTCATCATGTAAAAAAAGGATAATACCATGCCATTTAAGCCATCTGTTTCTGCTCCTCTCACAACACTATCTGAAACTTCTGTTACGGCAGCAAAGAGAGCATTTGAACTTGCAGTTTTAACCTAACAGAAAACGCAACATTACATTTATCCCGTGCCAGACAATACTGGTAGAGTCAGTAAGTTTGGAAGCTCACAGTTTTTCCAAGATCACCAAAGTACCGTTTTGTTCCAGAAAAACCGCCCGATTTCATGTTTTTGCTTATAAATTTAAACATGCCTGCACAATGACAAATGAATAAAGCAGGTCATTTAGTTCAAATCTATGTAGGATAAACAGTCTGTTAAGATGCAAACAGATAACCATTGGCCAAAGTGCATTGGCTACTAAATAGAAAACACCCCAAAGTGTGGTGGCTGCTATACAGAACATCATCATATATACTTTACACAAACATGCAGTCACTTCAAATCGTAGCAGTAGAAATCTTCCAGACTTTAACAAGATCAGTTTGAAAGCTCTAATCAAGTTATTTTCCAAAAAGTTGAAACAATTAACTCAATATAATTAGGCACAAAACTTCTTTCTGTCTTTTACCTATGGTAAGTCCAGGGAGGTTGAGCGAACCATCAGAAGGGTCAAAGAAAACATCAAGAACAGACGAAGCAGAGTCATCAAAAATTGAGGCAAAAGATGGAGGAAGCAAAGAGCTTCCCTTCGTTACATAGATCGCCCTTAAGACATACCTGTCAATTATTCAAAAATTATTCATAATTTGGATAATTAAAATTCAATAGATAACAATGCTAGACATGCTAAATATGTACCATGAATAATGCTGAGCACATTTCAAAAGTAGCTCACGAAATGTAACTAAAGCATGATTTAGGAGAACTCCATTGAGCTCCACAGTTGAATTACTTATCTCAGGTACCTAAAAAGGAAAAAAGAACATAAGATGATACTATGATATAAAATTCTCAATTATAAAGAACCACATAACCCTTCTAAAATCCAAGAACATGTCCGTTTTTACATACCTTTATAACACTATGCAACAGTGCTCTCAAAGCCTCTTGAGCAGAACTATAAGTTGTTTGTCGGCTACCAGGACGAAAGCTTGCTATGATCTTTAGGCCATTGCATCCATATAAAACCCCCGTCAGTGATTCAAAATTGAATACATGTTATAATTACAGAAGAGGAAGAAAAAAAGGGAGGAGCGAGCTACCTTAACTGGATGAACTTCAAAATGTCTGAAATAGAATTGCGTGCTTGGTGCTCCGGAAGGAGCAAGGGATGCTCTCCAAAATGGTACAAGCTTCATCAATGTTTCCTCATCAACCTTCAGATCAACAGGCTGTGACATCTCACTTTGTTAGAGAATTTATGATGCTATAACATTGGCCTAGTTAACAATAGATAGACTGTGGTGGCTTAACAAGAATCAAGCGTGCCAGTTTCATTACCTGTAGAATAATCGAACAGTATTCAATCTGTTTCACGCTGGAGTTGGTTGAATTCAATACGAAGATTATGCGAAGAATACTCTCATCGAAAGAAGCATCCTGAAGCTTGTTCCTCCTAAGGATCGACCCAAATGAAGCACCTTCCCATTTCTCATCAACATTCACTGACTGCAGTTATTTTTCAAAAATGAAATCCAAACACAAAAATAAAGAAATACAGAAAATTCTGGCCAATAAAGATAATAATTCCGGATGGAAAAATTGCATGTTTTGTTCCTTTCAGTGATTAGTCTAGGCAGATTCATGGTTGACATCGAAACACAAAATCTCAATAGGATCACTGCTTACATGAAGTGCAACAGAGACATGCTTGTATCGATCTGTGATAATCAACTCAGCAGATACATGCTGAAGTCTTCCTGTTAAGATTGTAGAAAACGCTTGGACCTTTTCCCCACTCTACAACAAGGTGAACATGAAAATAAACATCAATCTGAGTTTGACTTGCAAATATAAAAAGATTGTTTTTTTAGCTGATATGATTCACGAGAAAATGGATTCATCATGCTTAGGCTAGGTGCAAGTCAAAAGGAACAAACCTGGCCTTTATCAAGAAGATGAATACACACATAAGAAATTCTGAATTGTGCACTTGCTATTGGTTGTTGAATTTTCTCAGTTCTGGGATTGTCTGCATGTTCACATATTCGCAGAACTCTTGTTAAACCATCAGCATACACTTCATAGCCGATTTTGAACATCCTCCTTCCAAACGATTTATCAAATCCTTGTTTTTCAGAACCGAGTCCATTACTGAATGAGAAATCAAGATTAAGCCTGCTATTTTGGCGCATCTTCAAAAATGGCTTCCATGGACTGATTTTATCTATTTTAATTTCGCGTAATGCACGTGTATCTGGAAAAGATCAAACATAATGTCACAAACTATGGTTAGAGAACCATAAAAAAGTCCGTACAATCAGGTTATTTTTAAGTATTAACTGGTGAGGTGGTAGCAGCCTGAGAGCTTTGCAAAATGTTGATGTTGCATATGTGCTTCTCAGATAGCCAGATGCATGAAAATTTTTACTACTGAAGCTTAATGTAGTTCCCTTATGCATTTTTCTAGGTCAATAGTTTTGTAATTATCCAGCAGCACACTACATAAACCAACACGTAATAACTGCAATAAAATTATGAGATCAGAACTTGCCAACAATGCGCACAACCAATTTGCGAGGTAAACTCAAGTCATCCCACACATATTGTTCTGACTCTTGAGGACATAAAACATCCGACTCAACTGAATCCTAGAAAATCAGAAAAAAATCATTTTATCAGTAATATATTGGTTCTGTTCCAAAAAAAAGGATTTGTTATAAAATAGAACAGATAGAACTAACAAAATATGCATGTACCTTCTGGAAATACATGATCGATGCTTCACTCAAGAAATTCTCTATACGATATGGAAGTGTAACCTTTGGTGGTAGAGTGAAGTGTAAGACAAAAGAAGTGGTCTCTTGAACAACATCAACAGAAGCGAATCGTTTCGGCTTTCCATCATGTGAAGTGTCTCTTTTCATACCTTGTGTTACCATGCCCTCAGATCTTCTAAATTTCAAGAAAAAACGGCCAATCGATGAGACACAGATAGGCCCCGACCAACTGTATCCAGGTTCTTTTGGACAACATTGGATAAAAATGTGAGAATCCTCAAAAACATTTCTGTGCTTCTTAACAAATAGATCAAAGTAATTTACTTCTCGTTTTTTTCGATGTTTCCACGTCTGTAAGGTAGCCCTCTGTTTAGCTTCAACTGTCAATCCATCTATCTCATGCTAGAAAATTGGGAAGCAACCATTAGTATCAAATGAGAGTGCAAAAGTACAACTGCAAAATATTGATATACATGTAAGAGCAAAAGTGAAGTACCTCTATAAAACACTGGCGAACAGCAACTGCAGTACCAGATTCATTCACAATAACGTATCTTGGAACAATTCGCACAACTTGTGACGGCACAGGCAACTCATAAAGAACAGGTTGCAAAGACACTCCAAAAGCTGCCATGCGATGGGGCAATATATTATCTTCAATCTCCAGAAAAAATTCAGTGAAGCCAGACACTGCATCCAAATCAATAATAGTAGCTGATCCTTTCTCACTGTGAAGGCTTATTCGCAATTTACTTGTCCTGGCATAAACAAGTTTGTCATGTTATAAAGTTAAAAATGTCTTGCAGACTTTCCAGTTCTTTAAGATGAAGTCCTGCAGACTTGGTGACAGATGCGTACATAAAAAACATACCGCTCTATATTTGCACTACAATACCAATTATACAAATGAAAAAAAATGTTATCCTGACTTTACCATTTCCCTAAGATAATAAGAAAGGAATGCGGGAATGAGTATCGACTCATGAATTAATTTGCCCACACCATGAATAAAAATAATCTGCCTGTAGGTTGTAACAAATTGAACAGACAATCAATTGAAGCTCTTTATGACAATTTTTCTGGCAGGAACCACAAAACCAGCTATGATTCTGATGCCACAGAAGGTGGCAAATTGGCGGTATATCAAACACTACCCACAGTAATGTAATAGTTGTGTAACTCGCAGGCGATTCTACCAGAGATAGGGCTAGAGCCAAAGCACCAGTTGTGGCTTATGTCAGGAATGGGAGTACACAACTATAACATGTTGACTGTTTACAGAACAAACTTTTTGCCATAAATATAGTGACTAAGTGTTTGCCGACTACCCATCTTTGCTATATTGAATTAAGAACCACGTCCCATTGAATAGAGAACAAAGATTAATATGTCTGCTTACTTGGTAAACCAGGAGCTCATTGACATTGAGGGCAAAACACAGCCATGCTGGGGAGGAAGATTAACAATATTCACTCCAGGTTCATACCTGTACAGTTTCATCATTTCATGAGAACCAAGTAAGAAAGCTCTAATGCTTAGATTTACATACACCAATCAGCGTCAAAAAATATTTACATACACAGGCGGTAGTTTTTGATGGGACGCTGTGCACAGTAAGGGGGAGTCACTGGTATTATGTAGTGTGTATCTTGTGAACAGCGCGACCTGCAGTCAAAAGAGTTTTTACTATCAGGTACATCATTGATACCTTTGAAGATGTTAATTCCTAAAGGCATGACATTTCAGAATATATCAATGGAAAACTAAGAAGACAAAATCAAAATCATAGTCCTACCTCCAACAAGCCTTTCTCCTGACGTAATAATCTTAAAGAAGAATGATACTTCCCAGGAGAAAATTCTAGCTCCATGTCAAGAAACTGAGCTCTGGTTGCCTGCTTTTGCATTCTCTTAACCCAATCACTACTATTAACTGTCTTAGACTTTGAATCATATGAAATCAGTGAGACTGAAAAATTAAATAGGGCAGGGTTCACATAAAAATAAGCGCTAGAACCACTAGTAATTGTTGCCTCCTTGCCAATATTACCAGAGTTATCTTCGTTGAGATTTCCTGCATTATAATAGAAACAAATCAGTAAAACTTCTTTTTGGCTTCGTTCACTAAGAACATTCACTTTTCCATAATGAAATGCACATAGATAAGAGCTTACCCGATTGTCCATCAGTCAGAACCACATGTGCATCTGTTTGCAAGAAATTATATACTTGTACAGTCGGGTATATAAAAATCTCTCTCTGGAACTGTAATGGGACTGGTGCTCGTGCACTTCTGTCTGATAAACGAGTTCCATTTGTAGGCTGCACAGGCACATCCCTACCCAGAGTATGAATTAAGAAATGAAGATCTGTAACATGACGATCATTGACAAAAACAGGACAACTCAAAGAGCTGAAAGAAGATTTCATTGGATCAACATTCAAAGCTTTTCTAAGGTTATAACTGAGTTTTTCTATAACCCCCGATAAGCGGATAGCCTTTTCACCAGTTATATCTTCAGACCAGTTCACTAAAGCTGGCTGGCTAATATTTGCAGAATGTTCAGAAATCTCAGGTCTAATTGACAGCATAAAATTCCCTGAAATAAAATAAAACAGATTGAACAGCTGTCAGATAAGTTTGGTATTCATAACTATCACCTCTGATCTAAATTACTTGCTGTCGTAGGCACATGAATACTTAAATGTTCAATAGAAATTTGCAAGCCACAAGAAGCATGAACTACATATAACAGAGGATATTATATATGCAACGAAAAAAATCAGAATTTAATTTATGATTTGGCATGGAATATAAGATTGTTGTCTGTCTATACAATTCAATTGATACAAGAGGCAAATATATAATGACGCGTTATAAAACATAGACAAGATCGGATCAACATTGAAGGCTTTTCTTAGGTTATAACTGAGTTTGTCTATAACCCCCGATAAGCGGATAGCTTTTTCACCGGTTATATCTTCAGACCATTTCACTGAAGCTGGCTGGCTAATATTTGCAGAATGTTCAGAAATCTCAGGTCTAATTGACAACATAAAATTCCCTGAAATAAAATAAAACAGATTGAACAGCTGTCAGATAAGTTTCGTATTCATAACTATCACCTCTGATCTGAATTACTTGCCGTTGTAGGCACATGAATACTTAAATGTTCAATAGAAATTTGCAAGCCACAAGAAGCATGAACTACATATAACAGAGGATATTATACATGCAATGAAAAAAAATCATAATTTAATTTATGATTTGGCATGGAATATAAGATTGTTGTCTGTCTATACAATTCAATTGATACAAGAGGCAAATATATAATGACACATTATAAAACATAGACAAGATGATTATTTGAGAGGGAAACCCCAAATGGCAAATAAAGTTGCTTGTCTGTGAGTCTTCGCAAGTACGACACCTGTGTGCAAGGGAAGTAGTACTTAACAATTTACCCACAAGTTCCATGTAGAGGATGGCCAGTAGGTTTGAAGTTCACAAATAATGGTATGCAGGATCTAAATTACATGAATGTGTAAGCCAAATAACTTATAGTTACCACCAACGTCCAAGCTAATAATGTTATTGCTAGCATGAACTGACACAGCTGCCTAGTTACCTTAAGAAGGATGGATGGAATGTAATGTTTGAAACTGAGTAAATTTTATCTGCACCTGTGGTCAAATCCTATCCCGGTCCTCAAATGATTTTTTATATCTAGCAATGCACTAAATTAGGAGCTATAGAAAACCACCAATACACCATGCTATAAAAAATGAGGGTTTACTTGCCAAGAGCTAGAGACATCAATGCTCTTTTGGATCCTCCAGATAAATCCATGGCATCAAATACACCAGTAGACTCATCAACCATGTCTCCACTTCTGACTGTGACAAATACTGCTTCATCATTAGTTTTGCTTGGCCTCTGAAACCGAAGTTCAACAGGGAAGTCACTCTTATTATAGATCCTCAACAAAGGTTGAACCGAAAGAGATAAGCCTTCCTGCATTTAGTCGACATTAATATGGACACAAGATGCAGAAGAATATAATAATCAGTATGTAACGTAAAACAAAGTATTGGTTTTCCTACCTCAGAATTGTGGGACACCTTGACCACAACAAATGGTCCGGAGAAGCTTCTCGAGTCTACACAAATCATATAAAAAAATATCATGAATAATGTGTCCATAAACAAAGCATCTACAGCATGCCAATTACTGGGAAATCACTGGTTACATGAGACCACCTGGCCAAATACCTTATACATTTATTATCCCATTTCAACAGAGGTGTGCCACAAGAATCAATCACTAATATTGTCTTTAATAAATTCATAAACTAATCTGTCTGCCTCCCCTTTCGCCACCTCACCTCTCAAAAACAATAGAGGCTGACAGGTGGGCCTGTCTCACCCGATCCCTTATGTTTCCAGCAGGGTAAGTATTCCACTTTTTTCCTCCAATGATCTACAGCATCCAGAGCCATCCTCTCTTATCCTAATCAACCCCTTTTTTAAGGAAAGTGCAGTAGGGAAAGCCCTATTGAGGTATGAATAAAGAGAAATAAGAAACACTGGACATCTCCTAGGTGACAGGCAGCCACTAATAATGGATTCCCTCTAACATTTTTTATCAGCGCAAACCAGTGTTTTCGTAGATGGTAAACACTAAACAGGTGGTCAACCTCCGTTTAGCCAATATTCGGTACTACACAGACAATTAGTCAGACTACTCGATTAGTCGGGTTACATAGCCTTTTAGGTCAAGACGGTGACCCTTGTGTAGCGTTTACACGAGGGCGTGTAAGCGGCATTCAAACCCATTTAGGATAACAGAGATGCAAACCATGTTCACAGTCATCCAAACTCCATCTCCACTATCGACACAAAAATGACCAAAACACAGAGCAAAAAACGGCCGGACATACACACATTGTTGTCGTGGATGCAACAATTTAGTCCCACCAATAGAACTGTATCAATCTGTGTACGAGTATCCAGCGCCATTGGCATTATGGAACAGAATACATCCAAAGAATTATCTTCGGATAGGAAAATGTGGAAATTTGCAATCCTATATGTAGACAGTGGTGGAGCGAGCAAGAGATGATAGGGGGGTCGGCAGCAAAGGCCCGAAGTGCAAATATGGAGGCAGCGATGTTGCTCTCGTTTGCATCTATGTACTGATACTGTCGCCATGTCCACACACACAAAACTAGCACCTCCAGCCAGTGCATTTGCCTGTCGCTCTTCTCTCTCATGGACTATGGCAGCGGTGTGTGAGGATTTCCTGATGGGCGAGGACACCTGAAGCTAACAAAACGATAGATGAGTGAGAGAGATGGGTTCTGAGTGCTAGAATTGAAGCTCTTTCGTGCCATTGGCAAAGCAAACAGTCTTGGCTCTTCCGAAATTTTCTCAGTCAATGGTTGGGGGGGGGGAGAGGGGGCGGGTTGGG
>LAPY01004087.1:31349-47722 GCA_000970635.1 Eragrostis tef
TTGGGGCCGGGGCCAAAAAAAACCCCCCCCCCCCCCCCTCCCCCAAAAAAAACAAACAAGAGACATATCTCATGCAACTCCACTCAAAAAGAAATAAGCAACTAATTTGTTACTCTTTATCGCAGTTAAATTGTCTACTCGACTCACTCTAACAAGAGATAACAACAAGGTATTTTCATTGCTGTCATTCACACCAAGCTGATGTGCAAATCATCGCATCATCAACCATTCTTCCACTGTGCAGTGAGAGAAAAACACAACTAAATATTAACAGTTAGTTGCTGCCTTGAGCTGAGCAGAAATAGTCAAAGTATTGAAAATGCAATTGATCACTGCATCTGTGCAAATCAAAACACACAGGCATCAAGATAAATTAAGTTAGACTAAAAACATGCAACATGAACTAATTAGAGATCTACTGGACAAGCAAATGAGTAAGCACCATGAGTGAAGCAAAGCAACTAGCCGAGCATCAATCTACACGAGTAACAGAGCACAAATTCTAATCAACATGCAGCTTCACACACATGGATAGACACGTAGCCCACTCCAGCCAAAAAAAAAAATATAGCAGCACACTCCAGTGGATAAGCACATGACATGCATGATTTACACTGACAGGTTCACCGAACAAGGATTAAACAAAATCAGGATCTCCTTTATTCTATTGCCAAGGAACTTATGATGTTGAAATTATGGCCGGACCTTGAACACAGTAACAACACCAATACAAATCACGGAAAATGATCTCCTATCACAATCACGAGCACCACGCAGGCCAACAATGCGACATATCAGAGACAGTTCTTTTTCACTTACAATCGGGAGATGGTTCTGAGTCTGGACGGAGCCGTTCGGCGAGGATCCGATCGGGGGAAGCGGTCTGACGGAGGGCGTCGCCGCTAACAACGGACACGTGGCCTGGATGGAGAACGGCGCCGTCGACGATCCGAACGCCGAGGGGGTTGCAGGGAGACCGACGAACAACGGCGCCGGAACGGATCGAATGTCTTCGGATGGCGCCGCCGGAGGAGATCAAACGTCTCCGGGTGGTGGCGCTGCCGTGAATGCGGACGGCTTCGGATGGCCGCGACGGCCCTTCCCACAGCGTCTCCGGGTGGTGGCGCCGGCGTCAAGGAGGACGGCGTCGGATGGCGGCGCCGGCCCTTCCTGGAACGATCAAACGATTCGTTTCCTCTTGGCCCATTTACCCCTAATGGCAAGAAAACGTCTAATCACTTAACAACAATATATTACGAAATTGCCCTGTCAAATGGACGGTTAGATTATAACCATGATACCTTTTATCTTCCGGTATCATCTTATTTTATTGCTGCTTCAACAGCTGGTTACTGCGTTGGTAATCTTCGACTTGAAGCTTTGTATGCACCCTGGGAGGATCAATCCTTTTCATACCCTGTGAATTTGGCCTCGCCATTGCAAATTCTTATTGATGCTAGTGACGGGGCGTCTGACTATGGGAACAAGTTTGGTGAGCCTCTAATTCAGGGATATACCAGAAATTTTGGAATGAGGCTGCTGAATGGGGAGCGTCAGATTTGTGAGAAGAGAGCATTATCGATTTTGAATATGTCTTTAAGGGTCATGTTTATACATCCTGCTTGGTTTGTTGGCAGCACTACATTATTATCATCATTATTAGTTCTTCTTTACTCCACTTTTCTTGGTAGTCTCAGTGTACATGTACTAGTTTCTAATTACACTCTGTAATCAACACTGATTCTTAATCCATGTGCTACAGGTCGTCTGACCTCTGATTACAAGTTCGTTGATCTCAGATGGCATCATCACCTGTTGAAATGATGGCAAGCAATCTCTTACATCTCCATCCTCAGAATACGGTATGAAATATATGAAAGCCACTATTATGCCTGTTCTGTTTTTTGTTTCCTGTCATTACTGCATTCTTATGTTTATTCTATACACAGGGGAAGAGACATGGTTTCATTGCTGCAAAATTTTCTGGATCTAGGAGGTCACGGGTGGCTCGACACTGCTTTCATCAACAGCATCTTTGTTGGCCACGGATTCAAAGGGTTACACTTCCTAATATCCGATTGCTGCCAGCTCCTGGTGCTGTGGCATCCAAAAGCTTTGACAGTCCATTGGTTGAGAAAGTTTTTACTGCAGTGGATGTTGAAGTTATCCACTTGTACCGTAAACCATTTCTTCAGGAAAGTGAGACAAAGGAGCTACTGAAGAAAGCAAAGGCAAAAGTTTCTTCTAATATTGTTGAAATAAGGATAGAGCAATGCTTCAACATTCAATTGAATAGTGCACCAAGTCCTGAGAAGCTTGCAACACTTCACTGGCTCTTAGCAGAGACGTATGAACCTGAGAAGTTACAAACAGGGAGTTTCTTGGAGGAGGAAGTCTCTAGAAGTCCTAGTACTGTTATTGTTGAGGTCGGTCCCCGAATGACATTTTCAACTGCTTTCTCAACCAATGCTGTCTCAATCTGTAAATCTCTCTCATTAGTGGAGGTGACTTGACTGGAGCGGTCAAGAAGATACCTTCTGCGTCTTGAGTCTGGTAGTGAACCACTTGATGAAAGCCAGCTCAGTGACTTTGCTGCTTTGGTTCATGATAGAATGACAGAGTGTGTTTATCCCAACAAGCTCACATCTTTTCAAGTAGATGTAATTCCTGAACCTGTCCGTGTTGTTCCAGTCATTGAAAGGGGGAGAGAAGCATTGGAGGAAATAAATGTAAAGATGGGGCTTGCTTTTGATGAACAAGATATCAACTACTACACCCACCTCTTCAGAGATGATATCAAACGCAATCCAACTACTGTGGAACTTTTTGATATCGCACAGTCCAATAGTGAACATAGCAGACATTGGTTTTTCAATGGAAAGCTTGTAATAGATGGCAAGACCATGCCCAAAACTTTGTTTCAGTTAGTGAAGAGCCCTCTGAAGGCCAACCCCAGTAACTCTGTGATTGGATTCAAGGATAACTCGAGTGCAATAAAAGGGTTCCAAGTAAATCACCTGCGCCCGATGATTCCCGGTTCCACTTCACCATTATCCACTATGATGCGTGAACTTGATATTTTATTCACAGCAGAAACCCATAATTTTCCTTGTGCTGTTGCGCCTTACCCAGGAGCTGAGACAGGTGCAGGCGGTCGTATAAGAGATACACATGCCACTGGAAAAGGTTCTTTTATTGTTGCTTCAACGGCTGGTTATTGTGTGGGTAATCTTCGACTTGAAGCGTCGTATGCACCATGGGAGGATCCTTCCTTTTCATACCCTGTGAACTTGGCCTCTCCTTTGCAAATTCTTATTGATGCTAGTGACGGGGCGTCTGACTATGGGAACAAGTTTGGTGAGCCTCTAATTCAGGGATATACCAGAAATTTTGGAATGAGGTTGCTGAATGGGGAGCGTCGTGAATGGCTGAAGCCAATAATGTTCAGCGGAGCAATCGGGCAAATTGACCATGCACATATATCAAAGGGTGATCCAGAAATTGGCATGCTAGTTGTGAAGATTGGTGGTCCAGCATACAGAATTGGTATGGGTGGTGGTGCGGCTTCAAGTATGGTCAGTGGCCAGAATGATGCAGAGCTTGATTTCAATGCAGTACAGCGTGGAGATGCTGAGATGGCACAGAAATTGTATCGCGTTGTCAGAGCATGTGCAGAAATGGGAGAGGACAACCCCATCATCCGCATTCATGATCAGGGCGCAGGAGGAAATTGTAATGTCGTGAAGGAAATAATATACCCTAAAGGTGCTGAAATTGATATCCGTTCAATCGTTGTTGGTGACCGACAGTGTCATTGGGAAAATTGATGGCTGCGGAAAGATTGTTTTGATTGATAGCGCTGCTGTGGAGCATGCCAAGTCAAATGGCCTCCCTACTCCAACTCCTGTGGAAGAACTTGAGCTTGAAAAGGTTCTAGGAGACATGCCTCAAAAGACCTTTGAATTCAAGCGTGTTTCTCGTGTCACTGAGCCTTTGGACATTGCACCTGAGGTTACACTAATGGATGCTCTGAAGCAGGTATTGAGGCTCCCTTCTGTATGTTCGAAGCGCTTCTTGACCACAAAGGTTGATAGGTGTGTGACAGGCCTTGTTGCACAACAGCAGACAGTTGGACCTCTCCAACTTCCCCTTGCTGATGTAGCTGTGATTGCACAGACATACACAGACCTAACGGGTGGTGCTTGTAGTATTGGAGAACAACCAATAAAGGGTTTGCTTGATCATAAGGCCATGGCCAGACTTGCTGTTGGGGAGGCCTTGACTAATCTGGTTTGGGCAAAGGTTACATCTCTTGCTGATGTCAAAGCAAGCGGGAATTGGATGCACGCTGCAAAACTCGATGGAGAAGGTGCAGATATGTATGATGCAGCTGTGGCATTGGCTGACTGTATGATTGAGCTTGGTATTGCAATAGATGGGGGGAAGGACAGTCTTTCCATGGCAGCTCAGTGTGATGGCGAGGTTGTCAAGGCTCCTGGAAATCTGGTCATCAGCACATACGTGACATGTCCTGATATAACATTGACAGTAACCCCTGATTTGAAGCTTGGTAATGACGGAGTTCTGCTGCACATTGACCTCGGTAAAGGAAAAAGCCGTCTTGGTGGTTCTGCTCTTGCACAAGCCTTTGGTCAAATTGGAAATGACTGCCCGGATGTAGATGATGTTTCCTACTTGAAAAAGGTCTTTGAGGCCATTCAGGAACTGCTAAGCGAGCGTCTTATTTCTGCAGGCCATGACATAAGTGATGGTGGTCTTATTGTGTGTGTTCTTGAGATGGCATTTGCTGGGAACTGTGGTATGAAGCTGGAGATGAACTTGGAAGCTAGAAACCTTCCTGAAGCACTCTTTGCAGAAGAGCTTGGACTTGTAATTGAAGTGCACTCGAAGTATCTTGATGTCGTGAAGCAAAGGCTTGAAGCAGCAGGTGTTTCAGCTAATGTAATTGGTCGTATAACTTCGTATAATTGCAGATATGTATGATGCAGCTGTGGCATTGGCTGACTGTATGATTGAGCTTGGTATTGCAATAGATGGGGGGAAGGACAGTCTTTCCATGGCAGCTCAGTGTGATGGCGAGGTTGTCAAGGCTCCTGGAAATCTGGTCATCAGCACATACGTGACATGTCCTGATATAACATTGACAGTAACCCCTGATTTGAAGCTTGGTAAGGATGGAGTTCTGCTGCACATTGACCTCGCTAAAGGAAACCGCTGTCTAGGTGGTTCTGCTCTTGCACAAGCATTTGATCAAATTGGAAATGACTGCCCAGATATTGATGATGTTTCCTACTTGAAAAAAGTCTTTGAAGCCATTCAGGAACTGCTTAGCCAACGTCTCATTTCTGCAGGCCATGACATAAGTGATGGCGGTCTTATTGTCTGTGTTCTTGAGATGGCATTTGCTGGTAACTGTGGTATTAAGCTGGAGATGAACTTGGAAGCGAGGAGCCTTCTTGAAGCACTCTTTGCAGAGGAGCTTGGCCTTGTTATTGAAGTGCACTCGAAAAATATCGATATCATAAAGCAAAAGCTTAAAGCAGCAGGTATTACGGCTAATGTAATAGGAGAAGTTACTACCTCACCAGAAATAGAAGTTGTTGTTGATGGTCAGGTGCATCTTAAGGAAAATACTTCAGATCTCCGGGATCTCTGGGAGGAAACTAGTTTCCAGCTTGAGGAGCTACAACGCCTGAAATCTTGTGTCAAACTTGAGAAAGAAGGTCTCAAAAGTAGAACGTCACCATCATGGTCTTTGTCTTTTACTCCCAAGTTCACAGATGAGAAACTGCTGATTGCATCTTCTAAACCAAAGGTTGCCATCATTCGTGAAGAAGGGAGCAATGGGGATAGGGAAATGGCTGCTGCATTCTACGCTGCTGGATTCGAACCATGGGATATCACAATGTCTGACCTCTTGGCTGGGAAGTCTTCTCTAGAGGAGTTCCGTGGGATTGCGTTTGTTGGTGGTTTCAGCTATGCAGATGTGCTAGATTCAGCAAAAGGTTGGGCTGCATCAATCAGGTTCAACCAACCCCTGATACAGCAGTTCCAGGATTTCTACCATAGGCCAGACACGTTCAGTCTTGGAGTATGCAATGGATGTCAGCTAATGGCTCTTCTTGGATGGGTGCCAGGATCAGATGTTGGAGGTTCTCTCGGTTCAGGTGGAGATATGTCCCAGCCAAGGTTTATTCACAATGAATCTGGCCGTTTCGAGTGCCGGTTTACCAGTGTGGCCATAGGGGATTCTCCTGCTATAATGTTCAAAGGGATGGAAGGTTCTACCTTGGGTGTTTGGAGTGCTCATGGTGAAGGAAGAGCTTTCTTCCCAGATGATAATGTTCTAGCTACTGTTTTGAAGTCTAATCTAGCTCCCATCCGATATTGTGATGATGCCAACAATATAACTGAGACCTATCCCTTCAATCCCAATGGTTCCCCACTAGGCATTGCAGCCCTTTGCTCCCCTGATGGAAGGCACCTGGCTATGATGCCACACCCAGAGCGATGCTTTATGATGTGGCAATATCCTTGGTATCCAAAGGACTGGCAAGTTGAGAAGAGTGACCCTAGCCCTTGGCTACGGATGTTCCAGAATGCTCGAGAATGGTGTTCCTAGAGCAGGTAGATCATCAACCTTCTGTTTTCGATTTCTGTTTATGGTATTGTAAAAAGATAGAATTTCGTTTTACTGGAGACTTAGCTTTCTGTGTCATAGTACTGAATGTTTAGACTTCTGGAAGATCGGAGTAATGGTAACTCTTCAATTAGAATTTCAGGCCCTGTTAGACCGGCTAAGTGACTATTAGCTTTTTTCTTTTATGGTAACCCTGCTAGTTTTGTGTATGATTGGTAAAGTCTATCGCATTCGCTAAGCACTTCAGTTCTCGTTTATTCTCTGCTGTTCTACCGTCTGTTCCAGCTGTTGGACTATAAGCTTTGTTGCTCATTTCAGTCTCTATTTTTGCTCTTTGGTGCTGCTTGCCAGATAACGTTTACTAATTCCCATCTTCTATGATTTTGCAGTACAGTGTCCGGCTGCTGGGACAAGTAATCTCGGGGATGGGTGCTGTCATGATCATGGATGATATATGGAATAATTGCTATTTAACCTAGCGTAAGCTACCCAATAATCCATTGTTGGAAAGCTTAATTGAAACTTTGAAGAATGGAGAAGTTCCAATTGTGTGCTAAAATGGAATAATTGTATCTTGATGAATGGAAAAGTTCCAATTGTTCGCTAGAATGGAATAATAGTATTGGACCTCCATATACATTATCCAGTAATCAAATATATTTCTGATGGAATGATTGTCTTGCAGTCTATACAGTCCTTTGTGGTTTGCATGCTATTTCCGCAGTTTCAAATAATTGCCGGTGTTGACTGTACTGTTCAAACCAGAGGAAGTAAATGATTAAACGTATTTTCTTGCCTTTTATCTTGTCTGCGTAACAAATCAATGAAATGCCATCTGAATTAGTGGTTGCTTTTGTACCGTATTTTTTTTTTCCCTCTGTGCGGTTTTGTAACGTCAGTTCTTATGCTATCTGTATGACGATGGATGCATGGGACCTCGAAGCGCACAAGTTTTGGTACCTTGGTTAGTATGGAGTGGTATTTCGCATCTTTAATACTCTGCATCTCATCTGTAAACTGAGCTATGTTTTCTGGCTTGTTTATAGAGCAGTTTTGTAGCCTTTTTATACATGTTGCAGAAAAATACAACTTTTTGAGCATGTTGTAGAAAACAAAAACTATTTTGACCCTTAGTTGTAACAACCTACATCTTTCTAGCCAGTCCAATAGCTGACGTGGGTTCCCTTCATGTTGTAGAGACTGGCATGTGGGTCAATGTAAGAAAGTTTTAGTTTTAAGCAATAAGTGTAAAAGTAATTGTACGTTTCTGCAGGGGTTGTAGTTTTCTGCAACTATTCACCTTGTTCGGCTACAGTATTCGCAATTATTTTTCAACAATCGTAGCTGCAGCTGCCGAACAGAGTGATTATAGTTATAGGTTTCTAAAATTTACTCAATAATTTAAACATTATTATACCCCGTATTTAAAAAAGCCCTTTACTCAACAATTTAAGCATTATTATACCCCGTATTTAAAAAAGCCGCCGCCTAGACCGCCTAAGCACTGCTTAGGCGCTAGACGGTGCTCCACTGCTTTGCTTTCAACTAAGCTGTTAATTAGACATTTTTTTCCTATTTTCTAAACAAATATGTATTGTTATGCATGTTTTTACTATTTTTTTCTATCTTTCTATATTTATCTTCTAAAAGTACAAACACCTACGATCGCTTAAGCGTCGCGCCGTCGCCTAGGCGCTAAGCGGTGGTCAACCATCGCTCGCTTAGTTCCTCAGCTTTTTAAAACACTGATTATACCTGTTCCAACATACGAAACTACCCCTTCAGCCATAAACAAAGTTCATGCCTGCGAGTTTAAAAGACTACAATTAACTTGGCAATAGTCTATTTCTAGAACTTGTTGATAGCAACGCTTGTTGGTGGAAGCACGCTACGCTGCAGACTCTCTAGACAACAATAGTTGACTCGAGTACTACGAAAATCAAGCGGGAGGAGATAGAAGGCTGACCCAGTATAGCTACATGTGCTTGATTTGTTAATCAAACAGGAAAAGATTGCCAGCCACAAATTACGAAAAGATAATTTACATGAACTTGCAGATAAGAGAGTGCCCTGCTTTCTTAATCAAGTAATCAACAGATCAAGTAGATCCCATCGTCATTCATGATAATTTTGCATAACACCTCGGGTCACTACAAGATACTAGTTTTGCAGTTTCTTCAGAGTCAAATGACTAATCATCCTCAGGATCGAAGTCCCTAACCTTCACGTCCGCATCTTCACCATACTTGATGCAGTTGTCGATGTACGATAACACATATTGGATGCTGGAAAAAAAAAGGGGGGCCTGTTAGAAATACAGGAAGATAGCCAAATAGTTGAAGAAACAAATATCATTTTGTAGACCTACAGATAAATATACCATAAACCCAACAATGCACATAGGTTGCAGCCCTTTATAATATGGACAGATTTAGAAATTCCCCCAGGCCAAGACTTGCTATTGAGATTAAACCAAAGCATGATTTACGCAACAGCAAAACAATGAACAATAGCATCACATGTGAGTGATACTACAAGTCAGTGTTTAAGGTGACAAGAAGCATACATCATCAATATCGTAGATGAAAAGTGCATTAACAGGGATGATAACATAGCATGCACTTGTCACTCAATTTAGAAGACTTATTTTAATTACTATAAACTTAACCATGCAAATTGGCTATAAGAAAACAACGAAAGGCTAAGGTTCTAGCAAAAGAAATAGCATCACCTGCTCTCCTTTCTCAACGGGACTGATTATAGTATTGGAGGAAGAGAACACTGAAAGAAAGATGTAAAAGGGCAAAGCAGAAAAGATAAAGCATGAAATTGGTGTCAGTGAGATAAATAGCATCCCAAATTGATTTAAATATGTAAGGAAATCAAGAACTACAGTGTATTTGTTATATACTAACGTTCAAATGAGCATGTCTAGATGACTGTGCCTTTCTTCCTGAACCATTTTATATCAATGTTACTGAGCTTTCTGCCAAGCCCAAGAAATTTAAGTACTTCAAATGGCTAAAGCAAATAGCAAATCCATTTTTCTCATGTAATCATGAAGTAACATGGAATTAACTAAGGAAAGTGAAATCCCACATATCCAAACTGGAATAGTAACACTAAAAGAATCCGTGTGTGGAAAGACCTCATATACGAGTATATTTTCCTTAAATCCGATAATCATACTATGATGTTTACAGCCAGAGTAAGATCTACTGAAGCGTGCCTCATCACAGGCAAACCTGTGTTGGTATTTTGATAGAATGCTCCCCACTTACAATTACAAAACATTTTGTCTTAGATGGGTAGAATGCTCCCAACTTCACATTCATAAATTTAAATGAAAATACAAGTGATCTGCCATCAGCCCATTGCAAAATAAATGAACCATAGAACAGGAAGGATGTTTAAACAAGTTATCATTGTAATGAATAGTATCTAGCGTAACTGCACAACATAAGCACAGAACATCGCACTCTAGTACACGGCAGCGCTGCATTAAACATAGGCTAGAATCAAGCTAGTTAGCATGTGAAGTCTAAGCCTGGCAAAAACTTAATCAATCTACTAAGTCTGGCATAAAAATTACATGATGATCAAACTCAATGCTTCACTACAAATCCAGCATTTATGAGCTCATGGCATCACTAAAGAACTCTGCTCCTGACATTTTAACACATACATGCTTTCATAAAGGACAACATCATACAGAACGCATACCAGTTCAGCTAGACACTTGTTTAGCTTGCCAAACCGAGGTCCCATTTGTCGATTTAGCTGTGACAGAAGAACCTGTGCGTTTGGGTCCAGATACCTGGAAATATCAAAATATTAATACAGAAATGAGCAGTGCAGGTTCTTGCGTCTGCATAAATGAGGAAACTAAAACATACTCTTCTACATCTTTCTTGTTGGGGACTAGATCCATCTTTGAAAGGATGTTGATGTGAGTGAGTTCAAGCTGAATCATGGCAGAGAGAGAAGCCATGCAACCGCTGATGTATTTTGTTACATCAGTAATGAACTGGACCAACAAAAACAAATCAGGCTTGGGCTTTAGTTCTTGCAAAGAAAAGGAATAGTTAGTGTGATTACCTGCGAATCAAGAAGGTATACAACGCAAACATTGAATTTTTTCCGTTTCAGATGTTCAACAAAGTTACGCAGAACTGGAACATGAGTGAAGAGTTCAATCTGGCCTGAAAAACGAGATGTGGAACATTGTTAATAGAACAGTAGAAGAAAGATGTAAACCTGTGCATTTCTATTGCTGTAATCACACTAGGCTTCATTCAAGATGGTATTTTGTGAACGCTAAGTGTACCAGTAAAATAATAATATTCAAGCTAAGCGTACAATGCAGATGGTTGCTAGTTTTTACAAGCCCATTTTAAGTGGTGAGAATAATATGAAACTGCGTAAGTTGTAAAAGAACAATTAAAGCATGCAAACATGAATTGAGAATATACCAGGGCAATCGAAGACAAGATAATCATCATCCAAATAGTTCTTAGCTGTTCATCCAACCAATCATCCAAACTGTCTTCAAGGTGCCTAAGCCTTTGTTAAGGAAACCAAGAAACAACATACAATCCTAATAGAACAAATTCAATGCACATAGGTACTAAAAATATCATTCATGAGTTACATTGAAACGATCTAGTTAGTTCGTTCTGGAGCAATACATTCTAAATATTCATTCTCATATCCAGTAACATCCAATAATTGGTTGGCCACAATTTACACCATTTCTAGTTTAACTGTAATAATGCAAAATATACTATGATTCGAACATGCAGTCCAACAGTCTGAACTTGCACCTCCAACCCGTGCAGTTAGTTTGAAAAATGAAACAGCAACACATTTGCAAATGATGCACAACAGGGGGTCAGTTCAGAAGTAAATAGCCTGGGAGAGAAACAAAGTATAATGAACAGAGACAGTGTAAATCAACAGGATACTCCATGCAATAGATAAGGCCACCATTTGGTCCCATTCCAAGCTCCTCCATGACATCCTCCAACGATATGAGCTCTCTAATATCTACAAAGATGCCGGAAAAGATAAATAAGAACCGTGTATACATTTGCACATACAAAGCACAAAAGCATCCATCCTTAGTTCCTTACCCATATCCACAGGATAGTTGAAGTGTTCTGCAGCTGGATCGAGATTGACTATATGAATCGACCTGCCCACGGTCTGGCAGTGGTCGTACAGACTGGAGCAGTAGGTTGACTGCACAGAATCAACAGCTAATTAGAACAAGCCATGGCCATCTTCTCTGTAATCAAACCTTAACCAACGTTCAGCTTGTATTTGTACTAGCAATTTTTTTTTGCAAGTTCTCTGAAATGTCCATGTGAACTCCCACTGGCCACTGCTACAGCACTAAACTGTCTCCTACCAAAACTAGTAGAAATTAAAGAGCAGGCATCACCATCAGAGCCCTAACCGACTGGGCACAGAACTGATGTAAGTGACAGAACCCTAAACAGGATCAAACCAAACGTCACGCGTCCATGGCAACCAATCGAAGGCCTAAGCGCGAAAGGAACCGAGCGGTAAGTCGGGGACCCTCACCTTGCCGCTCCCGGCGGGGCCAATGACGAGCTGCGCGTACCCCATGGCGGCGCGAGACGGCGGAACAGAGCGGCAGGGGTGAAGGGTTTGGAGTAGGGTTTAGAGAGAGGGGTTGGTGGACCAGGGGAGAAGACAGAGGGAGAGAGGGGTCAGATTAGAAGGCGGAGGAGAAGCCGGCGGCGAGGTAGGCGGTGCACCAGACGACGGCCGCGAGGAGGGTGCCGATTAGGGTGGACAGTGCCATCGAGGGTTCGGGCGGGCTCGCTTGCCGGCAGGACTGGCGGGCCCCGAGGGGTGAAGGGTTTGGAGTAGGGTTTAGAGAGAGGGGTTGGTGGACCAGGGGAGAAGACAGAGGGAGAGAGGGGTCAGATTAGAAGGCGGAGGAGAAGCCGGCGGCGAGGTAGGCGGTGCACCAGACGACGGCCGCGAGGAGGGTGCCGATTAGGGTGGACAGTGCCATCGAGGGTTCGGGCGGGCTCGCTTGCCGGCAGGACTGGCGGCCCGTGCGGTCTTGCGCCCCAGAGTCGCGCTGGTTGCGTCAGATCCGACGGCTCCCGGTGTACAAGGTCGGTTCGTATGAAAAATACAACGATTTGAAAGCCAACACAATGTGACGATTATAAGGCCTCTTTGGCATGGATTCTACAAGAGATTCTGCTTTTACTTCTTGGTGCCGATAGCCAAACAGTCATACAAAACAGATTCTGACCGGAGCATGCGACAGAATCTGTTTTTTGGTTTCAACGGAGAAGTGGAAGCTGAAAAATCGAGCTTCTGGCGGATTCTACGGCAGGCACAGGTCCTACGAACCACAAAAATCACGCAAGAGTCCCTCTCTCCCCTCTCTCACACCGGGCCCACAAATATTTAGATCAACGCTTTTGTTTAAAAAACCTTTAAATAACAAACCGAATGTCTGAATTAATAACCGATTGCGATCGTTGTTACGAGACCTTCAAAACTAGATCACACTTAACTATATTTTACAAACTTTTTTTAAAAAAATTATCAAGTGTGATCTAATTAGTACACATCTATTTATATTTAATTTATTTCTTGTACTTATTTTCATTGGCACAAGGTGTGAACAAAACTAAAGCTTCAATTTTTAAGGGTATTGCAGTCATTTCACATGCATAATCTATTTCATGAAATATCAGGAGAATCTGTTTTGCCAAATGGAAGAATCTGTTTTACATAAGAATCCAGTGTAGAATCTGTTTTTGACATAATCCGAAGCCCTGCCAAACAGGCCCTAAGTGTTTCATACTTCTCCAAATTACTCTCTGAAAATAGATATTGTTTCTTAGCTTCCATAAAGCCCACATAGCAGCAGAAGTAACTATATTCACAACTACAAATTTTTTGCTACTCAACAAGCATTGACCTATTGATTCATAATTGACACCTATATCTCTACCAAGTATATCAGAAATAGAACTCCACATTGATCTTGCCACTACACAGTCAAAAAATAGATGAATAGCCGACTCACTTTCAGAGCAAAACAGACAGGTCTTATCTTCCAACTTTTTCCTTTTAGCTACATTATCTCTTGTTAGGACTCTACTTTTAGACAGCAACCACAGAAAGAAGTAAATCCTAGGTGGAACTTTAACAGTCCACAAAGCATGAGTGAAAACTGGGATCACTCCTCTATTGTTAATTACTTTATAAAGCGATTGTGAAGAGTAAATACCATCTGAACTGAACTGCCAGATCATACAGTCATCCTCACCACTGAACACAATGGTACTTGCTAACGCTCAACCTCATCCCACAGCTCCATTTGTTTGTCAGTAAAAGTCCTACTGAAGGTGCATTTTAGAACCTCCTCATCCCCCAAATTAGCAACTGTTCCAGTCTTCTGCTGGACAAACCTATAAATCTCCCAATACTGAATAGCTAGGCTGGAGGAGCCTAACCAGTTATCCTCCTAAAATTTAACCTTGCGCCCATTCCCTATCAACCATCGATACCCCATCTTGGCTGCCCCAGCAAGCAGCCCACATTACCCCTTTTATGAACTGAGAGCCTCCTACCGTAGGGGTACAAAACAGATTTGGGTGTTGAGTTCTATACTTAAAATCCACTACCTCTCTCCACAGTTTATCTTTATCTTTCTGATATCTTTCCAAATGTTAAGGTTTCTAAGATCCGGAATCCCTAAACCCCATGTTCTTTTCTCACCGTGCGTCTTTGATGGTAGCATATCAATTTCGTGTTGCTTGTTTACAACCCAGAATACTCAAGAGTCCTCCAATCATAGCAGCGCCTTCCAGTTCCTACAGTGGCAGAAGGATGGATCCCCCAATGAATCCTGGGCTGGAAGTGGGAAATCAGTGCAGAGGTCGAGCTTCTTGAAGCGAGAAAATATAGAAATTTCCATGAGCTCTCACGAATTCAGCTCATGTCAAAGAGTCGAATCTTTTCCCCAAATCTCACATCCTAAATATAGTATTTACTAAATACCTCGATTCCATGAGAATGAATAATGCGTACGTTCACAGTGGAGCTCCTAGAGGCAGGGCTTCCCTATGGCCAGAGGAACAAGGACGCATCTGAGCCTAAAATCCTCACGCGAGGAACGCTAGCACGCGTGGCATGGCTACCCACGTCATTCTGATCAGGTAATACAGGGAAGCACACCCCGATGCATCAGATGTGGAGTTTCTAAAAAAACTGATGTTTTGTGTTAAAAGGTCCAACAAACTGGTGGCTTGCGCAAAGAACTACAAAAGCTGTGGTTTAGTGTTACAATGTTACAAAAGCTGTTGTTTTGCGCAAAGAACTACAAAACATGTGGTTCTTTGATATTTCCTAAAAAAAACAACATTTATACACAAACCTTACCCTTACCCTATAAGCATAGTCAAACATAGAGTCAGAAAATTTTTAAGATTAAGAAAGTCATCATTGACACCTCGTTGTGGACAGAAATATAGCCAACACTGAAAACACAATGTTGTTAATTTTTTCTTAAAAAAATCACTCTCAGTCAAACCTGGAACTAAGCTACTACTAATGCTCTTATAAGTATTAATTTGACTAACAATAATTTTCTACCTATTTAATTGCAAGTAATACAATTCTATTACTTATTCTCTAACTTTTGTTTTCATTTACTTGCCAATGTAGCAATTTTGACCTCACCGTCTTTTTTAAAAAAATATATAAATATGTGTGAAAATATACGATGCTAATAAAGTATTATTTTTGTCTTTTTTTGAATACGCAGAAGAGCTGTGTATCTTTATATTAAGAGAAGAAAGATATGCTTCACCATTTCATTTTGGACCAAGCTGTGAGGGGTTGTGATACATTAAAAGGAAAAAAAATATACATATCACACTAGAGGGTAGGACCTGAAAGCACCATATATACTAAGCTAGATCAAGAACTTGCAGGTCGCGTACTCCAGCGAGACACTAAAGATGGTTCATCACATAGCTATCGAACCAATGTGTTTAGTTGGTGCTGGCTCCCTCAAACACACAGGCATTTCGATGTTTCCATAGCATGCTTCTTCTGAAAGAAGAAAACATGGGAAAAAGAAATATGGAGCCGTCAGAGGCTTATCTGGCCAATATGACTTCCTGAAATTCTTTTCTGAGCTCAACAAAAAATGGAGGGGTTGGGGCTTTGGCTCCAGGGGCGCCGAGGGAGGGCAACGAGATTGTTGAATCCTTTCTTCTTTTTCTTTTTAAGAAAATTTGTTTGTAGGACACTCTTTAATATTGGTTGTCTCCTAGACATCACATTGTATATTTTGGTCTCTTGGACACTAAGAAAATGTGGCTTTTGAATCCAGAACACTATAGCAGAAAAGTGACTCTTTCAAAAATTTATTTTAATACACAAAATAAATTCTCTATACTTATTGTTAATTATTTACATAACCCTTTCACTAATAAATTATTAGTCTAGCAATTGTCTTCTCTCAAGCCTTTGCCAGTTTTGTTCCATGTGCTCACAGCAGACCCCATGCGTTGCTGCGAGAGTCAAAAAATAGTGCTAGAAAATACTCCCTCCATTCTTTTTTATATGACACTGTTAACTTTTTTGTTGAATTTTGACCAACAATATAGATTAAAATAAGTATTTTTTAAATGTGAAATGAATATCA
>LAPY01004089.1:28759-45573 GCA_000970635.1 Eragrostis tef
TCGTTGAACTTTGACCAACAATATAGATTTAAATAATTATTTTTTGAATGTGAAACAAATATCATTGGATCCATCATCAAAAACACTTTAAAGGTAACTTATACACTTAACTATTTACATAAATATTTATAGATAAGACGAATGGTCAAAGTAACGAAAAAAGTCAACGGTGTCATATAAAAAATAACAGAGGGAGTATATGTTAAGGAATTAAGATAATAGTATAAGAAAGGTGCTTAAATAGTTAAAATTATACTCGCAGTTCCAAGAGTACCTAGTTCATCATCCGAAGCTGTCCAGCCCAACATGTTGATCAAGGAAGCCACTACCTTGGTGTTGGTGGTGATCTGTGCGACAAGCCTCCTTTTAGAGGGACCGTGCAGCTGCAGGAGGGAGTACAGAATCTGGACTGCGGCGAGCTTCTTGTCGTTGGAGTTGGAGTCCAGGGAGTTGTAGGCGAAGGTGACGAGGCTCATGTCCTCCTGGGCGAGCACGCCCTCTTCCATGCGCTTGTTGTAGGCATGCTCGTAGTACATATTGATGGAGTCGTACCCCGTTTTATAATTGAGCTTACAACTCCTTGCAAGTGATCTCCGAAAATGAGAGGACAGCAGTGACTCAAGTATGCAGGCTGCTGCATACAGTATCCCTTGGGCGAGCACCATGGAATAGAAGATTGTGAGCGCCGGCTCGAGGTGACGGTTGCCGGCGGCTTCGCTGCTGTCATACGTGGTGAACAGGCGTTCGGACGAGAGCACGATGCGTGCCACGGCCACTGGGATCTGGATGTTGCCTAGCATTAGCGTGCCTAACAGAATGAGGACGCCCATAGAACTGAACTCTATTAGCACGGAGATGACTATCCACGAAGGGAGGATCAAAGCAGCTAGCGTGCTGAGCCAAGCGCGTAACTGGTGCAAGCCTAAATCGTAGCCTGAATTTTTCAGGCAATCGCCTATTGGCTTAGATAAGGTCTGTAAGCACCCAACAAACAGCGGGGGGATGATCACTACGACCTCATGCTTTGGGACATGGGACCATAGCATTGCTGCGCCAAGTGCTAGGACTGCAACTAAAGAGCTAAGGAACTGCAGCCACGAGTTATCCTTCAGGTACTCGGCAGATGTGGGAGCTTGTGCCACACTTGCCAGTGCCAGTAACACGGACAGCAAAAGAATGTGATATTGCAACCTTAGGTTTGGAGGTGGGGTGTAGCCGTGGTGACGGAGGAAAAATTCAAGGGTACCGTACATGCACACGATCACAATCACTACAGTCAAATAATAGGGTATGCCGCGTGCAAGCTTCATTCGTTTCAGTTTTAAGCTCCCCGTGGTCTTGAATAACAACTCATCATCAGATCTGCTTTCACGGCTGAACACCCTGCGCTCATGAGAAATTCGGCCGGTTAGTGGAACGAGTTGGAGTGAGACAAATACCACATCCTTTCTCAAATACTACTGTTCTGGGAGATCTGACGCCAGAATTTGGCACATTGATTAGAAAATTCAGTTGTCAACAACTGAATTTTATTTGCAAGTGCTATATCGATATAGTCCTTGCAAATAAAAAAAAGGACACAGTTGATCTAGTTCAAATTGCACTAGATTTGTTGCGCTAAATATCATAAATTTTAAATAGCTCTTTAGAATTCGTCCTCGAGTACCCAACATAGAGGAATTTTCAACTTTATCATTCATTTGTTGCAACAAGTCGCTGTGCATTCTCTGTGACCTGGGATTTTACTCCAGACCATGTGCATACACTTTTATTACCCCCTCAGTTAAGAAAGCTTAGTTCTATAGCAGTCCTCACATAGTATTATCATGTTAATTAACCAATGCCTTAATTAAGTAGACAATACTGGTTACCGATAGTTTATAGTAGAGAGAAATACTAACGAGTTGCTGATATTGTCTAACAAAAGTTTCTACCATTTGTTTCTCATATTAACACAAGACAATACTGGTTACCAAAGTATAGAATTTAAAGAAGCAAGCAAAAAGAATACCTGAAAGCCTCGAGGAAGACGATCGCCGTTGCGTACCAGAAATCCTGGCCTAGGTTCGTTGAGAACCCTCCAAGCACGACGACTGTGGCCCATGTGAAGGCCAACGTGCCGAGGCAGTTGCCCACCCTCTCCATGAGAGCAACGGCGCCAGCGAAGTAGTTCAGGTGTTTTTCTGCGGTAATCCATTGATCAGCAGATAATTGAGTCGCAGCCACGGGCCTATCTTGGGGCATAGGAATGATGCTACTGTGACTTGGTTCGCCCATCCTGCTAGCGAGCTGCAGACTGCTTTCAACTACTTATGGTTACAAGGCTGTGCATATGCGTGCAGGCAGCCACTCAGCCATCCGTCGATTATATAAAGACTGAAGAGAACCGTGAGTGAGTCTTATAAAACAAGGCCGCATCCTCTTATCGGACGTAGCGTGCAACTTCATCTAAGAATATGTGCCCTTATTTCCTTTTCTGTTCAAGCATCAAATAGCTTGCATCATATGTTGATGTTGCAGATGTTGGAAACCTCGGCCTTTCCACCAAAGGTAAAATTGAGAGCACTTTATGTCTTTGTGATGCTCTTAATTATTATTTTTCAAGCGATATGCTCTTAATTAAAATGATTGGAGGAATATATACATTCATTCTTTTAACTTGAAAAATCTCAATTTGTCTGCGGCCTGCTCAGCCTTCTCATCGATCAGCAGGTGCTTTAGCAACGGCAAAAGGTAAGGAAGGAATAAGATGATTGACAGAAGAAAGCGTGCGTGCTTCAGCTTTAAGTTTTATGTTTTCATAGTTTTAATTGTAATATCGGGGATGTAAGCTATAGGCCATTTTTATACAATCCGCTTCCAGCCCTTAGGAAAAAGGATAATAAGCTTAGCAGATCAGAACAGAGTGCGAAACGAGTTCATTGTTTTCGTCATTTGGACGGGGTAATTGGTCGAATACGTGTTGAGGCCGCGTTCCGAAGTCAGAAAAGCACGTAGACATCCTTCAAGGTTGTCCTGCTTCGGATTCCACGCATTGTCGGAGCCAGCCAATTTCAGAGATCGGGCTTTAAAGCGTCAGTGTTGTTTCGGTTCCCGCTTTACTGGCAGAAACCGGGACTTCAAGCCATGTATCTATTCGCTTCTTTGGAATCCCATCTTCTTTTATGTCTAGCATACTTGAATGCAAGGGTGCAAGGCATAGATTGGACGGTGTATTTGTTGGTTTTGCTACACGAAGACTAAAATGAGTATATCGTTTCCCGAAATTTGATTATGTCTGACATCCTGCGAACATTCATATGATGGCTTTTTGGTGAATTTATTAGTAACTTGTATCTGTCGCCAAATTTTAGCATATGGAGTACTGGTGTATGCTCAGTTGAATTTGGCCATGCATGCATGAACGTGCTTATGCTGCTCGCCACCATGCTTTTCCACGGCGTGCTTTTTTTTTTTTTAGGAGATTTCGCGCCGCGAATTCGAAGCCAAGGTCGGCGAACGTTTGCGGGCCGTTTTTTTCCTTTTTTATTCTTTTTGCTCCACAGCCGTGGGCCGCCCAAGCCTTCGATCGATGGTTTATCAATATGGGCTGTTGTGGTCCACGTTGGGCTACAGTTGCTTGTAATTTTTTTTTGACGCAAACAGTTGCTTGTAATTGAAGGCCCACCAGTCATTAATCCCTCGATCTTAACATGTCATTAATCCCCGGAGCTAATATTGTGGCCACAAACAAGCTCACACAAAAATCACTGCTGGCTGGCTGCTGCTGCTGCTGCCACTCCCAACCGCGATAGGTTCGTTGAGAACCCTCCAAGCACGACGACTGTGGCCCATGTGAAGGCCAACGTGCCGAGGCAGTTGCCCACCCTCTCCATGAGAGCAACGGCGCCAGCGAAGTAGTTCAGGTGTTTTTCTGCGGTAATCCATTGATCAGCAGATAATTGAGTCGCAGCCACGGGCCTATCTTGGGGCATAGGAATGATGCTACTGTGACTTGGTTCGCCCATCCTGCTAGCGAGCTGCAGACTGCTTTCAACTACTTATGGTTACAAGGCTGTGCATATGCGTGCAGGCAGCCACTCAGCCATCCGTCGATTATATAAAGACTGAAGAGAACCGTGAGTGAGTCTTATAAAACAAGGCCGCATCCTCTCGTATCGGACGTAGCGTGCAACTTCATCTAAGAATATGTGCCCTTATTTCCTTTTCTGTTCAAGCATCAAATAGCTTGCATCATATGTTGATGTTGCAGATGTTGGAAACCTCGGCCTTTCCACCAAAGGTAAAATTGAGAGCACTTTATGTCTTTGTGATGCTCTTAATTATTATTTTTCAAGCGATATGCTCTTAATTAAAATGATTGGAGGAATATATACATTCATTCTTTTAACTTGAAAAATCTCAATTTGTCTGCGGCCTGCTCAGCCTTCTCATCGATCAGCAGGTGCTTTAGCAACGGCAAAAGGTAAGGAAGGAATAAGATGATTGACAGAAGAAAGCGTGCGTGCTTCAGCTTTAAGTTTTATGTTTTCATAGTTTTAATTGTAATATCGGGGATGTAAGCTATAGGCCATTTTTATACAATCCGCTTCCAGCCCTTAGGAAAAAGGATAATAAGCTTAGCAGATCAGAACAGAGTGCGAAACGAGTTCATTGTTTTCGTCATTTGGACGGGGTAATTGGTCGAATACGTGTTGAGGCCGCGTTCCGAAGTCAGAAAAGCACGTAGACATCCTTCAAGGTTGTCCTGCTTCGGATTCCACGCATTGTCGGAGCCAGCCAATTTCAGAGATCGGGCTTTAAAGCGTCAGTGTTGTTTCGGTTCCCGCTTTACTGGCAGAAACCGGGACTTCAAGCCATGTATCTATTCGCTTCTTTGGAATCCCATCTTCTTTTATGTCTAGCATACTTGAATGCAAGGGTGCAAGGCATAGATTGGACGGTGTATTTGTTGGTTTTGCTACACGAAGACTAAAATGAGTATATCGTTTCCCGAAATTTGATTATGTCTGACATCCTGCGAACATTCATATGATGGCTTTTTGGTGAATTTATTAGTAACTTGTATCTGTCGCCAAATTTTAGCATATGGAGTACTGGTGTATGCTCAGTTGAATTTGGCCATGCATGCATGAACGTGCTTATGCTGCTCGCCACCATGCTTTTCCACGGCGTGCTTTTTTTTTTTTTAGGAGATTTCGCGCCGCGAATTCGAAGCCAAGGTCGGCGAACGTTTGCGGGCCGTTTTTTTCCTTTTTTATTCTTTTTGCTCCACAGCCGTGGGCCGCCCAAGCCTTCGATCGATGGTTTATCAATATGGGCTGTTGTGGTCCACGTTGGGCTACAGTTGCTTGTAATTTTTTTTTGACGCAAACAGTTGCTTGTAATTGAAGGCCCACCAGTCATTAATCCCTCGATCTTAACATGTCATTAATCCCCGGAGCTAATATTGTGGCCACAAACAAGCTCACACAAAAATCACTGCTGGCTGGCTGCTGCTGCTGCTGCCCCTCCCATCGCAGAGTCCCCGCTGGTTCCCCGCGTCAAGCTCGGCACCCAGGGTTTGGAGGTGAGGCTCCTCTCCTCCTTCCCCCATCTCCCAAGCCGTCGACTAGCTCGTCGTTCCCGCCCGTTACCGGCGGCGCTGGACTGCCATTGGATGATTCCGTCAATTGTGGATGAAGGTGTCGAAGCTGGGGTTCGGGTGCATGGGGCTGACGGGCGCCTACAACTCCCCGGTCGACGACGAGACCGGCATCGCCGTCATCGCGCACGCGTTCCGCCGCGGTGTTACCTTCTTCGACACCTCTGACGTCTACGGGCCCCTCACTAACGAGATCCTCCTCGGCAAGGTTCGGCCTTCTTTTTTCCCCTACCTTGTTTCCCTCTGTTTTCCTTGGATTTTTGTAGACTGGGAATTACTGACGCGCGGAATGCACGGCTTGCCTCTGTGTGCTTGTGCAGGCGCTGAAGCAGCTGCCGCGGGAGCAGGTGCAGGTTGCCACCAAGTTCGGGATACGGCGGGACGAGAGCGGCGCGCGGACCGTGTGCGGGCGACCGGAGTATGTGCGCGCCTGCTGCGAGGCCAGCCTGCGCCGCCTCGGCCTCGACTACATCGACCTCTACTACCAGCACCGCATCGACACCACCATCCCCATCGAGGACACGGTCTCTGCTGCAGACTTCACATTATCTTTGTAGATAGGCAAATTGTGTGGTTGCTCGTGTGAATCCTTGTGTTGAAACTGATGCAGATTGGCGAGCTCAAGAAATTGGTGGAGGAGGGGAAGGTCAAGTACATCGGGTTGTCAGAGGCGAGCCTCGACACGATTAGGCGTGCGCATGCTGTGCACCCGATCACCGCGGTGCAGATGGAGTGGTCTCTCTGGTCCCGTGACATTGAACCTGAGATTGTGCCGCTGTGCAGGCAAGTTCTTCTCTAAATCTCAGCAGTCAGCACACATCATATGTTTACCAGCCTGTGGTGATGTTGATTGGAAATGAAATTTATTATACTCTGTGGGGAACAGAGAATTGGGCATTGGGATTGTTCCTTACAGTCCAATTGGTCGTGGGTTTTTTGGCGGAAGAGGAGTGACAGAACAAGTGTCTGCTGAATCTAATCTGGTACTGATAGAGTTGGCCACTAGTTTTCATTTCTTTTCATCATCAGTCGACCTATTTATGTTTGCTTATTTAACTTTTGATTTATCAGCATGGACATCCAAGGTTTACGGCAGAAAATTTGGAGAAGAACAAGCAAATTTATCTGAAAATAGTAGACCTGGCCAATAAGCACCAGTGCGGCCCTGCTCAATTGGCTTTAGCTTGGGTTCTGCATCAAGGGGATGATGTGGTTCCTATACCAGGTGCGACTTTATAAACATCCTTTTATCATTGATGGTCTATAGTTAGCTGTTAACAGGAATGAATACTTTATAATGTTCTCAATACGAATACAAAATTAATGTTTAAACACTTTTCCTGTATATGCTTTCAGGGAAAATTAAAATGAAGTGTAGTTAATAGTATTATTCATAATTAGGAGAAATAGTTATAGAAGATTGAAACTTATCCCTTTTTGTTCTGATCTCATCTGTGTAGACAGAAGAGCAACACTTTAGAGGAGCGTGTCCTGATAGCATAGCAACCTAATTTCTAATGTCTCTATTCCATATTTTGACAAATAGTTTGTGTCGTGTCTTTTGTTTTGTGGATCATGATAGTTGTTAATTTTTAACACAGTTCAATGTAAAAAAAATGGTTTATCCTTCCACACTTGTTATAAACTTCTGTATTGGAAGCAAGTCCATCAGTTGACAAGCCTTTTGTTTGTGTGTTCCGATTGTCAATTGTCATACACCTGGCTCTGGTTGATGTGTACTTCCATGAAAACTGAAATGTGTAGCATTCATAAGTTATGGAAGACTAGGAAAATTAACACTTTTTAAAATATTGCCTAGTGCTTTGGTGGGAAAATAGTGCGGTTGCTGACAGATGTTGTCTAAAATTTCCCAGGAACAACCAAAATCAAGAATCTAGATGCCAACATTGACTCCTTGAAGGTGAAGCTTACAGATGAGGATCTGAAAGAAATTGCCAACCTGATACGTGAAGAAGACGTGGCTGGTGGAAGACAATACACTTCCTTTGCACATACCACCTGGAAATACGCAGATACACCAAGGAAGTAGAGCTAGAAGAGCCTTTTGGCGATGGTGATGCCATTCTCCATGTATAGCCTCTGATGTGTCCAATAAATCTTTGTGAACTGTGCTAAGTAATGTATAGCCAAGAATAATAATGTTTAGCATACATGTACACATAACATACCCTGATAGCAATTTTATTGTGCATGTGTCATATTTTGTAAAGTTTGTGTTGTATGCTTTGTCTTACTTGGTCGTGATAAATCGTCGATTGTGAGCAGAGCTTGATGTGAAAACAAAATTATCCTTTTGTGCATTGTAATACACATCCGCATTTGAACCAATTAAGTGCGTAAGTTGGCACACCTTTTGTTTATGTGTTCCGATGTTTTTTAATAAAAGGAACTCTATTTCATCAAGCAAATGAAAACATCTCGGTCTTTTCATCTTTCGATGAATTTAACCGTCCATTATTATAAAGTTTCACTATGTGTAGACTCCGTCTAGCCCATAGGACAAATACCAAGCACTCAAAGCAAAGTAAAAAGTATAGTAAAAAGTTCATCTTTAACGCAACCTATTACTAAACTTCCACCCATACTTGACAAAGATGTCCATTGTCACCATCTCCAAAAGTCGGCACGCTTTTAGCATGGAATTTCTTCCCTCCTCTTTTTGGAAAAGTGACCATGTCCTCATCCAGTGTGTTCCCCTCTAGATTACCTGCATAGGAGTTAATATAGGTTTTTTCTCAAAAACAATATCATTACGACTTAACCAAATAGCCCAGCAAATAGAACTAATCCCTACTAGTATTTGGTTTCTTTCCCTAGGCCGGAAACTTCCCAACCAATCACCAAACATATTAGCAACACTAGTTGGCGGTTTAAGGCCAAAAGAAAGTTCAATCAATCTCCAGATAAGTCTAACAAAACTGCACTCGAAAAAAAGATGTTGTATAGTCTCTAAGTTACTACAGAAACAACACTTAGGATTTCCATTCCAGTTTCTTTTTGCTAGATTATCTTTAGTAAGTATAAATCCTTTATGTAAAAACCAAACAAAAACTTTAATCTTTAGGGACACCTTAATTTTCCATAGAAACTTATTGTTGGCATTAATATTTGTATTTAAAATAGCTCCGCACATTGACTGAACTGTGAACCTGCCACCTTGATTCAAAGACCATTTGAAAATGTCAGATTCATCAGATAAATGTACATAGAGTAATCTATTCACAAGATTATGCCAAGCAACCAACTTGTCGTCTACTACAGCCCTTCTAAAAGAAATATTCAAAGGTATTTCATGCATAACCATAGCTACTGTATCATGTTTTTTCCTTACTATGTTATATAGAATAAGAAACTCATCTCTCAAAGTTGTTTCACCTAGCCATGTGTCTTCCCAGAATCTGATCTGAGTGCCATCCGAGCCATATTGTAAGAAGTCATCTTTGACAGTCATTAATCCTGACCAAAAATGAGAATCACCAGGTTTGACTTGAACTTGAGATAGAGATTTGCTATTCAAATATTTCTTTCTTATCATTTGTTGCCATAAACCATCCTCATTCAATAACTTAAATAACCATTTGCTAAGTAAACACTTATTTTGCACTTCAAGGTCTAGTATTCCTAGCGCTCCTTGGTCTTTTGGTCTACTGATAATATCCCATCTTGCTAGTTTATATTTTTTTTATGTTCATCACTTTGCCAAAAGAAACTAGACCTATAATAGTCCAACTTCTTCAGCACTCCTTTTGGGATTTCAAAGAACGAACACATAAAGAGGGCTAGACTGCTTAAGACAGAATTTATGAGCACCAAACGACAACCATAAGACAAGTGTTTCCCTTTCCAGCTACTTCTTTTCAAATTTATCTTCTATCACCTTCCAATCCTTATTGGTGAGTCGTCTGTGATGCATTGGAATTCCTAGATACCTGAACGGATATTCACCCATATCACACCCAAATAATTGTACATATTTTTGTTGGTGATCCTTTGCCTCCCCATAACAAAATAATTCACTCTTATGGAAATTAATCTTCAAGCCAGACAGTTGCTCAAATGCACGTAGGAGTAACTTCATGTTTTTTGCTTTTTCAAGATTATGTTCCATAAACAGTATAGTATCATCTGCATATTGTGGAATAGATAGCCCATCCTCGACCAAATGAGGTATAAGACCATTAATCTGCCCCTCGTTTTTTGCTCTTTTTATGAGAATAGCCAACATGTCTACAACAAGATTAAAAAGTATTGGAGACAAAGAATCACCCTGCCTTTGACCTTTTTTTGTTTGAAAATACCTTCCTACATCATCGTTTACCTTAATTCCCACACTTCCCCTAGAAACAAATTTCTCTATCCATGGAAACTATGGATAGAGAAATTTGTTTCTCTACGCCATGTGTTCCGATGTTGTACGCTATGGTTGATGTGTATTTTCATGGAAACTGAAATGTGTAGTGTTCATAAGACATGGATGACTTGGAAGAGTAGTTATGCTCTAGTGATTTGGTGAGCAACATAGCGGCACTTGCTGTTGCTGAGATGTTTTCTAAAATTTCTCAGGGCAACCAAAATCAAGAATCTAGATGCCAGTATCGTCGCCTTGAAGGTGAAGGTGACAGGTGAGTATCTGAAACAAATTGCCAACCAGATACGTGAAGACGACGTGAGAGAAATTGCCACCAGATACGTGAAAAAGACGTGGCTGGTGGAAGGCAGTACACTTCCGTTGCACAACCACCTGGAATTATGCAGATATACTCCATTTCCTTTGCCCACAGCCTGCATGATTCATGCACGGCCGCAAGGTGGAGTGGAGCTGGAGAGCACTCTGGGATTCTATTTCCCGTTGGAGCTGCCAGACAAATTAGCCCTTCTCTCTACCCTTGTCCTCTAGCTCGCGCAGAGGTTGAGTTGAGGTCCTAGCTCACAACTGCGCGGCCATGGAGCAGGCCGCCATGGTTCCCCGCGTGAAGCTCGGCAGCCAGGGATTTGAGGTGACTACTGGCTCCTCTGCTCCTTCCCCTCTCCCTCTGGCCTCCGCTCCTCTGCTCTCGTGCGTCTACGCGCGTTGACTCACTTGGATCGGTGCAGGTGTCGAAGCTGGGGTTCGGGTGCATGGGCCTGACGGGCTCCTACAACTCCCCGCTCGACGACGCCGCCGCCGCCGCCGTCGTCGCGCACGCCTTCCGGAGCGGGGTCACCTTTTTCGACACCGCCGACGTCTATGGGGCGGACGGCGCCAACGAGATCCTCCTCGGGAAGGTGCCCTCCGTTCGGCTCGTTGATTGGATTCTTTGAGACCGAGCGGTTGTTGACAAGGCACGCGTGGCCGTGTGAGTTTTGTGCAGGCGCTGAAGCAGCTGCCGCGGGAGCAGGTGCAGGTGGCCACCAAGTTCGGTGTCCGGCAGGACGCCGGCGGGCCAGCCTGCGCCGCCTCGGCCTCGACTACATCGACCTCTACTACCAGCACCGCATCGACACCACCATCCCCATCGAGGACACGGTCTCTGCTGCAGACTTCACATTATCTTTGCAGATAAGCAAACTGTTTGGTTGCTCATGTGAATTCTTGTGCTGAACCTGCTGCAGATTGGCGAGCTCAAGAAACTGGTGGAGGAGGGGAAGGTCGAGTACATTGGGTTGTCAGAGGCAAGCCCCGACACGATTAGGCGCGCGCACGCCGTGCATCCCATCACCGCCGTGGAGATGGAGTGGTCGCTCTGGTCTCGTGACATCGAGCACGAGATCGTGCCGCTCTGCAGGTGACCTCTGCTTCCTGCTCTGCTTGTTCCACCCCGATTAAACTGTCATGTAACCAATTCTTCTGTACGCTGCTTGGACTCTCAGAGAATTGGGGATTGGGGCTGTTCCTTACAGTCCGATAGGACGCGGGTTCTTCGGCGGAAGAGGAGTGACAGAGCAAGTGTCTGCTGGATGTAGCCTGGTACGGACACAATAACCTGCCTTGGATCAGTACTCATCCTTTTATCGATCTGCAGTTCTGCACCACGGCATCTGTCATTTGATCTTTCAGTTCACTATAACGTTTTAACTCTCGTTTTCATCAGCAAAAGCATCCACGGTTCGCGGAAGAAAATCTGGAGAAGAACAAGCAGATTTATCTGAAAATCGAACGCTTGGCCGACAAGCACCAGTGCAGCCCAGCCCAGCTAGCTTTGGCTTGGGTTCTGCATCAAGGCGATGACGTGGTTCCTATACCAGGTGTGACTTTTTGTAATCCTGTTCTCTCAGATGGTGCACGGTGAAAGAACTGGTGATTTTTTTTTCATACTGTTGTCAATACTCGATACATTCAACTTGTGAATGTCTTACTCTGTGAGAAAAAAAAAGGAATGCCCCGCATGATTCATTAATTATAAGCAAGGAGGACAATAGTCAAGTGTAACATGAAAAATGTCCTCTCTGTTTTGAGCAATACTAGTGTTTTTTTCCTTAGACAAAGGAAACTGGCATCAGTCTTTCACACCATCCAATGCATACAACCAAACATTCATTATCACTTATCGGAGTCTTAAAATGTCAACAAGGCGAGGAACTAACAGTGTGCAGGAACATTTTCTTGTAACTTAGAAATGATCTTCCATGTATGTATATATGTGGTATTTTGTTAAATAGTGTGCAATATAATTTTTTTGTTGAGCTGGAGTATATTTTTTAGGTTCCAAAAATGGCCTGATTTAACTAGTTTTTGTTTCTACCATTGTGCACTTCTTATTCACTTCCAAGCTAGTTTGAACCAAGTCACAAGTAGTGGATTCTACATTTGGATTTTGTTTCTGAAAATTGTTTCCATAATTTCTCAGGGACAACAAAAATCCAGAATCTGGATGCCAACATTGACTCCTTGAAGGTGAAGCTGACAGATGAGGACTTGAAAGAAATTGGCAGCCAGATACGTGAAGAAGATGTGGCAGGGGGAAGACAGTACAATTCCTATGCACACACTGCTTGGAAATACGCAGATACACCTAAGAAGTAGAACATTGGAAATATTGTGTAGCAACAAGCCTAAGCAGCATTTGAACTATGTATCCTCTCCCTACATTTGTGACATGCATGGGAGATTATGAGGAATAAATCTATTTTATTATGAACATAAGAATGTTTTGTTTAATCATATGGGAGATTATGAGGAATAAGTTTATTTTATTCATGCTTATATATAGAGAAGACTCGTGTCAACCTAGCTCAATGCAATATTAACCGTGGCGAATCGAACTGTGAACCTACAAACAGAAGGTACAGGAATTGTGTGGTTTGATTTCGAAATAATCAATTATAAAAAGAACATATATCCCTATGCCACTATCAGATTTTGGTGGGCCTCACATATCGCAAATGTGTCGATGGCATATCAAGTATTAAAAGTTAAACAATGTCATATGAGGTAAAAATACGAATTCTCCAGCATGCTAGTCCTACCGACTCATCGAGCTGATGAAGAGGGGCATCCTTCAGAGCAATGCATCTGCCAGAAAAAGGCAAAGGTAGTACGGTGCTGAAGCCTAGGTTATTGCTCTTTTTTGGTAGACACAACTAGCATTTGATTTGCAAAGGACTAACGAATGTACCAGCGAGTGGCAATGCTCTTGCACAAGTGAAGTCATAAAGTGAACAATGGTGAGGGCGCTTTGCTGTCATAAGGAGTAGCCAATGAGCAGGGTCGCAAACATTGGACGGATCAGATCATAAAATTGTTACCGTTTTGAGCATGGTAGCAAACATTGGACGGATCAGATGATTCAGATCGGCTCCCCTGGTACGCCCCCCCAAGCAGGCACCCATGTGTGAGAAGCGCACTGGCCCGTGTTTCTGTTCTCTGCAGTAGTCGCCCCGACTCCTGCTGGACGTGCACGCATTCTCCGGTGCTGCTTGCTGGACGTGGCCAAACGATCGACACCTGAATGTCCACGCCGCCGTGCACAGACACCGTGAAGGCCGACGACCTTAGCCCGTGTCAGCTCCGGGAGACTGCCGCCGTGGCGTGGATCCACGACACTTGCATGACGCCGCGCCCGGCTGCCTGCAGGCCGCAGCCGCCCTCTGAAATCTGAATACCGAATACGGCAGCGCTTGCGCCTGGAAGCACAGGTGAGGTGTGGGAGCTCCGATCCACCCTTGCTGTACTTGCATCCAAGCCAAGGCGGCAAGAGATGGGCGCTTCTATGGAACAGTGAGGCTGAAAACGTCTGGCTTCTCACTGGTGGACCCTTTGCCCTGGTGGGGAACAAAATCTGCGTCCAGTTGCATCGGATTCTTTTCGCTGGCACAAGGAACCTTCAGGCTTACAGTTCTCCAGAGCGGCAGTCGTCCTGCCTTTGATGTGGATGATATGCTAACGTCTCCTTCACCTTCAAAGGCAGCTTCGCAGCATGCATCTCTGGGCGACCGGGTTGCAGGTAAGGAATCTGGTGCCGTTTAGCTTTTGTGTCCTAGTAGTATGTACTGTATCTGGGTCGTCAGTCACCATATACCCGGCCGGTGCGTTCTGGCTGGGCAGCAGAGCTCGAACAATAATGGCGACACCAGCAGGTGCGGGTGCTGCCGAGGTTTCCATTCGAATGCCTGCAGAAGCCGGCGAGTTGCAGCGGAGGGAGGAAAGCGCCGGCGCTAAGCTGGAGAGGAGGTTGAATCGCTTCGTGAGGGTTGTTGCCTTCGGGGAGTGGGCGGGAAACGCTTTCGGCGCGCTGGCCTTCCTTTGGGCGACCGGGGTGCTGCTCGGCGGGTTCTGCACTTCTTTGAAGCCTAAGGATTTCTGGTTTGCCACGGTCGTGATTTTCATAGAAGCCTTCAGGTACGCTCATACTATTTTACTATTGTGGAAAAAACATACACATTTCGATCTCTCAAAAAGCTAATTTTCAGAGGCGGGGGGCAAGCCATTTCGTAATTGTCAACCTAGCTCAATGCAATATTAACCGTGGCGAATCGAACTGTGAACCTACAAACAGAAGGTACAGGAATTGTGTGGTTTGATTTCGAAATAATCAATTATAAAAAGAACATATATCCCTATGCCACTATCAGATTTTGGTGGGCCTCACATATCGCAAATGTGTCGATGGCATATCAAGTATTAAAAGTTAAACAATGTCATATGAGGTAAAAATACGAATTCTCCAGCATGCTAGTCCTACCGACTCATCGAGCTGATGAAGAGGGGCATCCTTCAGAGCAATGCATCTGCCAGAAAAAGGCAAAGGTAGTACGGTGCTGAAGCCTAGGTTATTGCTCTTTTTTGGTAGACACAACTAGCATTTGATTTGCAAAGGACTAACGAATGTACCAGCGAGTGGCAATGCTCTTGCACAAGTGAAGTCATAAAGTGAACAATGGTGAGGGCGCTTTGCTGTCATAAGGAGTAGCCAATGAGCAGGGTCGCAAACATTGGACGGATCAGATCATAAAATTGTTACCGTTTTGAGCATGGTAGCAAACATTGGACGGATCAGATGATTCAGATCGGCTCCCCTGGTACGCCCCCCCAAGCAGGCACCCATGTGTGAGAAGCGCACTGGCCCGTGTTTCTGTTCTCTGCAGTAGTCGCCCCGACTCCTGCTGGACGTGCACGCATTCTCCGGTGCTGCTTGCTGGACGTGGCCAAACGATCGACACCTGAATGTCCACGCCGCCGTGCACAGACACCGTGAAGGCCGACGACCTTAGCCCGTGTCAGCTCCGGGAGACTGCCGCCGTGGCGTGGATCCACGACACTTGCATGACGCCGCGCCCGGCTGCCTGCAGGCCGCAGCCGCCCTCTGAAATCTGAATACCGAATACGGCAGCGCTTGCGCCTGGAAGCACAGGTGAGGTGTGGGAGCTCCGATCCACCCTTGCTGTACTTGCATCCAAGCCAAGGCGGCAAGAGATGGGCGCTTCTATGGAACAGTGAGGCTGAAAACGTCTGGCTTCTCACTGGTGGACCCTTTGCCCTGGTGGGGAACAAAATCTGCGTCCAGTTGCATCGGATTCTTTTCGCTGGCACAAGGAACCTTCAGGCTTACAGTTCTCCAGAGCGGCAGTCGTCCTGCCTTTGATGTGGATGATATGCTAACGTCTCCTTCACCTTCAAAGGCAGCTTCGCAAAGCATGCATCTCTGGGCGACCGGGTTGCAGGTAAGGAATCTGGTGCCGTTTAGCTTTTGTGTCCTAGTAGTATGTACTGTATCTGGGTCGTCAGTCACCATATACCCGGCCGGTGCGTTCTGGCTGGGCAGCAGAGCTCGAACAATAATGGCGACACCAGCAGGTGCGGGTGCTGCCGAGGTTTCCATTCGAATGCCTGCAGAAGCCGGCGAGTTGCAGCGGAGGGAGGAAAGCGCCGGCGCTAAGCTGGAGAGGAGGTTGAATCGCTTCGTGAGGGTTGTTGCCTTCGGGGAGTGGGCGGGAAACGCTTTCGGCGCGCTGGCCTTCCTTTGGGCGACCGGGGTGCTGCTCGGCGGGTTCTGCACTTCTTTGAAGCCTAAGGATTTCTGGTTTGCCACGGTCGTGATTTTCATAGAAGCCTTCAGGTACGCTCATACTATTTTACTATTGTGGAAAAAACATACACATTTCGATCTCTCAAAAAGCTAATTTTCAGAGGCGGGTGGCAAGCCATTTCCGTTTGTTGGGAAAAAATAGTAACGCCTATGAAAACAAGTTGATATTCGTATTTGTGCCTTGAAAATATTTCAAAATGCCCATATTACCATTGATGTGTCGATGAGAAAGAGGGACAGGGGCATTTCTTGGATTCTAATGTCCAATTGCATGAAAGGATTTATTCTACACAAATTTCCACGGACACATGCCGCGCCCTCCTTTGGATATTTTGCTATTCCAAATAAGAAAGAAAAATAACAAAAAAAAATTCTTTGACGACCCGTTGGATGGCTCGTCGGCAACATTGTCGTAGACAATAATAAAGGCCTGGATGCCTCGCTAGAGAAGAGCTCCTGGAGGCAAACAATGCTACAGAACGCTAGCGTCGTGCCACCAGGGTTGATTGAGCGCGGCATCGAGGAGCGAGCCCGAGGCAGAGTTTTGTAGTCACCTGATTGAACAGGGTGTTCGACAGATATTTGGATCGAGAGAGCAACGTTATGAACGAGATCAATCTAAGAACACGCAGAGGGTTTATACT
>LAPY01004091.1:3451-13760 GCA_000970635.1 Eragrostis tef
TGTCGTCCTTGGAGACGTCGACGGAGCGGAGCGCAAAGTGAGGAGACGACGAGGAGGCCAGCTGTGACTGTGTGGACAGGGGCCTCTGGGTGTGGATGTGCACCGGCGGCGGAGGCGGCGCCCTTGGGTTCTTGGATGACACCAGGGAAGGGTGGATTAGCCTGGCTGTGCAGGCTAGTGCCATTGTTGCTGCTACTCTCTGTCTTTCTCTAGTCTACAAACTATGCGCCGATGCTCCTTTCAGGGTTGGGATGTTGGGGAGGACGGCGAGAAGGCATCCATGGAGGCACGGGAGAGGATATGCCTTTGCTCCGGTGTTGCCGTAGAACGTGGACACAGATGGGGGGCGCGTGGATAAGGTATGTGTGCACCAGACGCGCAGCAGTCACCAGAGCTGGGCCTGCGCTGAACCTCGGAGAAGAGTTTGGAGCCTACTATTCTCATGCTGCTGTATCATCTTGGCTAGCACAAGAAACTAAATGGAAACAATCCAGTTGTTATGTTATCTGCTAATTTAAAATCGCCGTAGTTCTTGCGATCCATAGCTATGTTCAGACGTTTTCAATCATGCTTATTTGGCCCAGTGTACAGTGAGAAGATTACTTAAAAAAATCCACTGTCCAGGCAGAAATGCTGAAACTATCATTAAAATTTTCCATAAAAAGGCTTATTGATGGGTCGACCAGGTACCGAAACTAGTGATTTGTTCTAGTAAACATCAAATCGCTGATCATTGACAACGAAGAATCTAGAGTAAATTTCACAAATCTACAACTATTTGTGCTCTTGTATCACAAAACTACAACTTTTAAATTCTATTTCACAAAATTACAACTATTTTGACCTTTAGTAACAAGAAACTACAACTTTTGTGACACGTGTGAATGATAAGTGAAACCAAGCTATGTGAAATATGTGTGAATGACAAATGAGACCATACTACAAAAGTTGATACCGAAACTAGTGATTTGTTCTAGTAAACATCAAATCGTTGATACAGGTCATTGACAACGAAGCATTTATACTAATCTCAAGATTTACCAACAGAGCTTCTCTCATTCACTTCGGACTAGAAATATTTGTACAATCAATTGAAAAAGTGTGCCTATACTTTCTTCTGTTTTTCCCGGTCAGCATCGGTTCACAGAATTAAAGTTTCCTTTTTCTATTTGCAAAATAACTTGAACGAAAGTCATTACGCAGCTTGACCATGAATAAAAAATCATACAGGTTGCAATAAGGTCTGACAACATGGTGCATAGAAAAGCTGTGCAAGCTATGCTCCTCGACCTTTCCCGTGCCTCCTAAGTACTTTGACATGCTGAATCTAGCTTCCCTCCTAAATATGTTTCCTACTCTTTCGTCCTTCCTAAAAACTACATATGTTGCATCAAAAAACTGAAAAGGAAATCATGTCAAGAAATTTGGTCGGGGCCTCGGAATATCTTATGTCCGGATCCATGCAAATAGCCAGGACAAACATCCACCAATAAAATTGACGATTTGCAAGAGATTCACTTGGCTCGCTTTGCACGGCTCATCCACCTCTTAATAGGAAAAACAGACAGTTTGGGGCTTCCTGCTTCTTTCGACTCTGATGATGCTTTCTGCCCATCATTATCCTTCTCATCAGAATAAGGAAGCAGTTCAAAAGCGCCCCGCGAGAAACCTCTAGCGATCTAAGTATGTTACATTTAAAAATGTCAGAAACCTCGCCCATCGTTTCCTGAGGTAAACATCCATGATGAAGATACAAATGAAGAGGGAAATCATAAAACTGTACCTTCAACAAAATCCACACTTTGAGGGAGCTACTTAGGACTCCCAGTTTTGTCTTCTTTCCTGATGTCAAGTACGTGCACATCTCATGATCCACTCTAAGCACAAATCTTGGCCATGACTTTGGTTTCTCAGGGTCTGATTTTTGCCGTGATGCAGCCTGTAACATTGGATAAGATTAACAGAAACATTAAGCCACAGCAAAATATTAAGATAGTAACTGCAATAGGGACTATATTGTCAAGGCTCATATGGTTATTTAACTTCTATTTTTTCTGAATTTTAGCTGCATGGGCATTAATGATATAAATAATCTTGCAACAGTACTCATAGTTTTATTATCAATGTAAAAGTTTAAAAAAAAAAGTCCATGCTTCTGCTGTAGAAATTTATTGCAGATTGCATCACAAATTTTACAAAACTATTTATACTCCTGTAACACATTTACAACTTTTAAAGTTCATTTCACAAAACTACAATTATTTTAGCCTTAGTAAACGAATAAATTTGGCCTGCTACGTTCCACATGTCAGCCACAAATATGCAAACAAGGTTGTAGTTTCTCATTACTAAGGGCTGAAATAGTTGTAGTTTTTTGTGAAATACACTTCAAAAGTTGTACTTTTGAATTACAATGATACAAATTGTTATAGTTTCAGAAATTTACTGTTCTAAAATAAATAAAGCGTGATAAGCCTGCAGGACTTACAAGGCGTCGACATATTTCACGCTCAATCTTCGAAAAGGAGGTGTCAAGTGCTTCCACACGCCCAGTTCCATGGCAGCATGGACAGGGCTCACTGATCATGAAAGTAACACTTGGCCGAACCTGCAAATAAATTATGCCTTTAAACACTATCAACAAAATATCAAGTATCACTGGATATATTGTATATCTAATGAAATTCAGAAGAAGATTGGTGAATACTAAGTCAACTGTTTATCAACAGCCCGGTAATCAGGATAAGGCGGAATTATTTTTTTAATAATAGGTTAAGGATACAGTTCAGGTATTAATAGACATGCACCAAGGCTTCTTTGTCATTGTAGCAACTGACCCTCACGCATATATGTCTGAACCCATTACTAAATAAATGTATGGTTGTGAATGAGGTCAATGTGTCTTAAACCCTCATGCATATGTATCATATATGTCACTAATTCCTACAGGCAAGAAAATAAAATAGATAAACATATATGATACAAAAGGAAATCCATGAACATGATATTATGCTATTTGTGTGAAAACCAGCCAATCCACATGTACAACCAATATATGATGAAATTGTGTTACCTAGACTATGTTCTGCCCTTTCCTATTAGCATTGGTTCACTCTGAAGCACTTAGAATGAAGGTTATCCTTTTCTTTTTGAAAGGCAGCTTCATCACCAATAAAAAATCATACAAGTTGCAATATAGTCTAATAACATGGTGCGTAGAAAATCTATGCAAGCTATGCTACTCGATTTTTCCCGTGCCTCCTAAATACTTTGACATGCTGAATCTAGTTTCCCTCCTAAATATGTTTCCTACCCTTTCGTCCTTCCTAAAAACTACATATGTGGCATCCAAAAACTGAAAAACAAATCATGTAAAGAAATTTGGTCAGGTACTCGGAATATCTGATGTTCGGGTCCATGCAAATAGCCAGAGGACAAACACCCACCAATAAAATTGATGATTTGCAAGAGATTCACTTTGCTCGCTTTGCACGGCTCATCCACTTCTTAATAGGAAAAACAGACAGTTTGGGGCTTCCTGCTTCTTTCGACTCTGATGATGCTTCTTTCTGCCCATCATTATCCTTCTCATCAGAATAAGGAAGCAGTTCAAAAGCGCCCCGCGAGAAACCTCTAGCGATCTAAGTATGTTACATTTAAAAATGTCAGAAACCTCGCCCATCGTTTCCTGAGGTAAACATCCATGATGAAGATACAAATGAAGAGGGAAATCATAAAACTGTACCTTCAACAAAATCCACACTTTGAGGGAGCTACTTAGGACTCCCAGTTTTGTCTTCTTTCCTGATGTCAAGTACGTGCACATCTCATGATCCACTCTAAGCACAAATCTTGGCCATGACTTTGGTTTCTCAGGGTCCGATTTTTGCCGTGATGCAGCCTGTAACATTGGATAAGATTAACAGAAACATTAAGCCACAGCAAAATATTAAGATAGTAACTGCAATAGGGACTATATTGTCAAGGCTCATATGGTTATTTAACTTCTATTTTTTCTGAATTTTAGCTGCATGGGCATTAATGATATAAATAATCTTGCAACAGTACTCATAGTTTTATTATCAATGTAAAAGTTTAAAAAAAAAAGTCCATGCTTCTGCTGTAGAAATTTATTGCAGATTGCATCACAAATTTTACAAAACTATTTATACTCCTGTAACACATTTACAACTTTTAAAGTTCATTTCACAAAACTACAATTATTTTAGCCTTAGTAAACGAATAAATTTGGCCTGCTACGTTCCACATGTCAGCCACAAATATGCAAACAAGGTTGTAGTTTCTCATTACTAAGGGCTGAAATAGTTGTAGTTTTTTGTGAAATACACTTCAAAAGTTGTACTTTTGAATTACAATGATACAAATTGTTATAGTTTCAGAAATTTACTGTTCTAAAATAAATAAAGCGTGATAAGCCTGCAGGACTTACAAGGCGTCGACATATTTCACGCTCAATCTTCGAAAAGGAGGTGTCAAGTGCTTCCACACGCCCAGTTCCATGGCAGCATGGACAGGGCTCACTGATCATGAAAGTAACACTTGGCCGAACCTGCAAATAAATTATGCCTTTAAACACTATCAACAAAATATCAAGTATCACTGGATATATTGTATATCTAATGAAATTCAGAAGAAGATTGGTGAATACTAAGTCAACTGTTTATCAACAGCCCGGTAATCAGGATAAGGCGGAATTATTTTTTTAATAATAGGTTAAGGATACAGTTCAGGTATTAATAGACATGCACCAAGGCTTCTTTGTCATTGTAGCAACTGACCCTCACGCATATATGTCTGAACCCATTACTAAATAAATGTATGGTTGTGAATGAGGTCAATGTGTCTTAAACCCTCATGCATATGTATCATATATGTCACTAATTCCTACAGGCAAGAAAATAAAATAGATAAACATATATGATACAAAAGGAAATCCATGAACATGATATTATGCTAATTGTGTGCAAAACAGCCAATCCACATACTCTTTTCCTAGTTATCTCCATCAAACCTAGCTTTGACAATTCTGAAACACCAACTGTTGACCGGTCCTTTTCGACTGCTTTCTTCATTTCTTCATAGACTAGCCTTCTGTTTGCTGGAAGAAATAGTGATATTAGTGAGAGGGAGAAAAGGAAGAAGGAAATCAGCATCAGGAACCAGAAAGCATAAACAACATAAGAATTTAGGATTGTCATGAGAAAGTATCACTAACAAATTAACAAGATGAAGTGAAAACTATGAATTTAGTGACAAATAAATGACAGTTAAAATGGAAATTCTATTAAGGATGCAAACTTATAGTGGTGCTAATTAAGACACGTTGCATTTCCTCGAAACAATTAAGACATGTTGCCTTTGGGAACTCACGATATCAATAAATAAGCAGACAGCACTAAATAAATCTAATTCAAGATATATGTCATCCAAGCAAAACTGTGCTGACATTATTGCAAAAACAATCCAGAGATATCCCATAAGGACTGATATTAAATTGAGTTTGATCAAAATGATGTCAAATTTAATAAAATAAAATATTAAATAGCAGGTATTACTGAAACCTTTGCTTGTAGACAACTCCCTGATTGAATTTTGAGAGCAGGAACACTAATATATATTACATTTGTTAGAAAAAAAACGTGACAAAAAAGCTCCCAACATAAAGAAAGTTTGCCTAGGAGAGTTTATCTACTGCTACACACCTATACCCCTTAGGGTGTTACCACATAACCCTTCTAAGAAAATGATGGCGACAGGGTACGCTATAATGAAAATTCACCAGAAATATGACATATCAGCATACACAAAAAGGAAATATTGTGTGGATAGTACATCCATCTTTTCGCATTTAATCTTCAGATTTCCTCTTTAGCAGAATCTGTCCTTTTCGTTTCTCAATGTGTTGATCAAGTTAAATTTCAAATCTTGTTCCATGGTAGATTTTTTTTGGCATGTATGGTTTCATTATCTAACCTTGCGTAGCCTTGTTTCAAGCCAAAGTTAGGCAAGGACAACCTTGCTAATGTAGGATAGCCAATTAGGCTGACCCTAAAACAGAAGGAATGTTTTGCCCACCTTATTCAAAAGGATGGCTAGGCAAGGAACCTAGCATGCATCCTGCCACCGAACCTTGCCGGGCAAGATGAGAAGAGGATCCAAATATGCCTATTATGTATATGTGGACAAATATTGTGTACTAGTACTTCATGATTGCTTGCATCATTTTCAAAGAAGGGTTGTCCGGTAGCACTAAAATGTTCCCTAATATAACCAAAACCTTATCATTTTGATACTGAAATGTATTGAAGAAAGACCGTAAAAATGTCATGCCTGTTAGTAACATGATTGGTTTATGAAATTTTGCAAGTACATAAGTCAGTACATATACAAACTTTCATATGAAACTACAGCATAGTAAAGGCTAAACCATAGCCATGTTGTTGATGGATACCAGCATTGACTACATATTTCTAAGATTTTAAATATCAATAGATTGGCAGTAAAAGTGACAATCTTGGAAAAACAAACAACTCCAGCAGTGTACAAGTTTTTACATTTATTTGTATAACAACAGTTGATGAAGAAGTATATATAGTCATACTCACAAACATCTGTCATATCAATAAAGTCCACAACAATTATACCACCAATATCCCGCAATCGCAACTCACGGGCAATCTGCATCCATGAAAATTGTAACAGTCATTCCTGTTTTAATATAAAGTTTACGAAAGTTATAATACATTTCCTACTTGAATGATAATGCTATGTGAATACACAATTCGGAATTATCTAAAAATACTCTGAATTTTATATGTTCTACTGGACACAATTCCTATAGTGCCTGGTAAGGGTACAAATGTGTTGTACACAATCCATATGAAACAAGGTTTTCAACACTGGAGGCAACATTAAAAATAAACAGGATGATTCTAGTTTCCATCTGAGCAAATCGGCTCTGTTTCTTGGGTTCAAGTTCTAACAAACAGAAGTTGATATCAAGGACTCATGCATGGATTGCTCCCTTAAAAGAGAGAACAAAAACGGAATAATTTTTTACATGCCATTGCAAATGTACCAGATCTTGTATTTGCCACTTCACTAACAGGTGGGCCCCACCTGTAAATTACACACCACTGGCTAATACCAGATCTTTTACACCAATAGGAATAAAAGATTACTAAACAGTGGTCTGCACTCTTGTATTCTGCTAAAAATTGAAATGAATTTCTCAGGCTTGCAGCTACTTTAGGCATCACAAGTTTACTACCTACTCCCAAAATTCTTCCCAAAAGAAACAAATTTTGATTTTGATTGAACCAGAAACAACTCATGAAGATAACTCGGTTATCACAATTTATGGCTATAAGCTAACCATAAGTTGATAAAATTCACAAGACCTTGTACCAGGAACACGTAAAACAGTTATGGAAAGCTTGCTTCGTCAGCACAGTTAAACAGCAGATGTATAGACTAAATACAGATGATAGAGAACTAATTGCCCAATGGCTAACTAGCATTTTTTAGTAAAAGCTTTCCTCAAAGTAATTGTTTATAGAGGTTCAGGCTTCTAGTAGGTTAGTGGTTGTCCTGCACAGGACTTGTACAGGTAGTGTTTTTGTAACCTTTTGCCTCTTTTGGCCTTCTTCTATTTTTTTATATATACCACAGTAGGGGCTTTCCCTACTGTAATTCCCTCAAAAAAAAAAACCTAAATCTCATGCTTTGACAGTGCCTAGCAGTCTGGAAACAAAATATAAGGATTAAAAAGATAATAGTAAAATTTAGAACCAGTTGTCAAATCAAATGGCAAGAACTCATAGAGCATTCGAGATACTTTATGTGATCATATTCTACCAAATTGTAGCTGTGCAACTAGCGTGTCCAATAGATTATGTAGTTTCAGTTTAATGGAAAAATTGTGGCATTGTATAGGGACACAGCACCAATGGTTCACAAAAACAAAGAGCAAATACTAATAGCCAAGAAAACCATTCCTGATAAATACAAGTTTCTTGTGGAATGAGCTAATAGGAGTTTATACTTTCTGTGTTAAAAGTCGAGTGAGACTGCAGGACAATAAAAGCACAATGCTGTGTGTTTCTTAACAGCTAGAGAAATGCAAATAAGAAATGCAAAAGACCAAAAAAAAAACAAAAGAGCCTAAAAATAGTTTAAAACAAATCAAAACAAACTGCTTCCCCCGGAAATGATCCAAGAATGCAAACGTACTTGCTTTGCAGCTTCAAGATTGACTTCTAAAATAGCCTTCTCTTGTGATGTTCCTTGGCCGAACATACTGTGTCCGCCATTCACATCAATTGAAACCAAAGCTTCAGTCTGTTCTATGACTAGAGATCCTCCATTGTGCAGCGGTACTCTGCAACGAGAAAACAAGATCACAAAACCCAATACAGAAGAGTTGATATCCAGTTACAACAATATTACAATTTGGCCTGAAAGTAGTCTTGCATTCAAATATTTTGCATTCTAAACCAAAGGGGAACAATAATCCGTATTCGCAAACACTCAATTCACAGAGATATTACCCAGATGACGCATTGCAATTATTAACTTCCAAGTTTACTCTTCGATGGTTTTTGCAGTTAGCAGTTAAGTGGCAGTACAAAATATGTTATCACACTTCTATGAACTTTGCTTGCTACCTATTCTCCGAGCAACGCCTTCTTGTATGACTTTCTTTCTTGCGGGTCATATACCGTGTTCAGTAAATCTTATTCTCGCTACAACCGTGGTAGTATCTGTCTAATACAATATCATGATTCTAACTAATATATTATCATCATATATATGCCCGTGTGTACTGAAGCAACTGATTCAAGTACAAGATACCTTTTAATAACTAAATTTATATCTAAAGAAAAGCTAACAAAAGTACTAAACCTAAAAACTGATTAAAAGGGCTACTAAAGGATGAAAAAATTGCAATGCACCAAACGAAATTCTGGAACAATATATGAAATAATTAAATAATACCTTTTGCAGAGGATATTGTCTATCTCCTTCTCAATGTTGTATTCATCAAATATAGGTTTCCTTTTCTTATAAAGTTCAACTCGACAGCAAAGCTCAGGTGCGACTTCTTGGAGATAGCTTGTAACCTAAACATAAACAGAAAAGTGAATTCCATTTAACAACAGGCGATTTATGGCCAGGCTCAACAAAAGCCACAAGACAACGCACCGCAACCAATAGGTTAACCTTTCTACTTCTAAAGGCAAACGACTATGCTAAAAGCCTAAAAAGTTGTGCAACACGTAACGCTTATACCACCCATTTCAAAATCAATTTTGTTTTTTACTGATGCGCCACATTACATTCGTTTTGCGCTCCTTAACAAAGAATTCATACCAATTTACATCCTGGTAGCGATGAATGTTCCAAAATGGTTTATCAAGGCCATAGATAAAATTAGAAGGAGTTTCTTGTGGAAAGGAAGAAGAGATGCAAATGGAGGCTGCTGCTTGGTGGCATGGGAGAAAGTTCAAAGACCTATTGATCTTGGAGGTTTGGGAATAAGAAATCTGGAGATCACGAGTTGGGCACATCAAATGAAGTGGCTATGGCTGCAAAAGACAACATCTGACCGGCCATGGGCTGGGTTGGAGATTCCTTCTCACCCTCATGCTCGAGCTATGTTTGCCATATCAATAGTCACTCAGGTGGGAAATGGAAGAAACACTTTATTTTGGACGGATAGATGGCTACATGGTTGTGCTTTGATTGATATTGCCCCTGAGTTAATTGAGAGCGTCCCAAAACGTATGATCAACTCAAGAACGGTGGAACAAGCCCTCACAAACCGCACATGGGTACGGGATATCCATGGAGGTTTGTCGATCAGTGGTTTGATTGAATATCTCATACTTTGGGATTTGATTGAGGAGATCACACTCACTGGGGAGGAGGACCGACATTGCTGGAAACACAATAGCTCAGGTTCTTTCTCCTCCAAATCTGCATACAAGCTATTCTTCCATGGGTCAATAACATTTGAGCCGTGGCGCCGCCTATGGAAATCTTGGGCTCCACCGAAATGCAAAATGTTCTTGTGGCTAGCCATACGGAACAAGTGCTGGACAGCAGACGAGCTAGCCAAGAGAGACCTAGAACACCCGGAACAATGTGTGCTTTGTGATCAAGAAGAGGAAACTGTGCAACATATTTTGGTCGGTTGTGTGTTTGCAAGAGAATTTTGGTATAGGTTGTTTGAAGCATTCAATTTACAGCAATTGGCCCCTCAAAACAGTGAGAGGGATTTTGCATC
>LAPY01004092.1:18601-44054 GCA_000970635.1 Eragrostis tef
CATTATACGAAGTTATACGATGCATATCGCGCACCGGTTGTTCTCGGCGCCCCCCGGCTCGAGCGTCTGCATGAACGTCTCGGCGAAGTGCGGCTGCCAGTTCTCCGGCGAGAGCTCGACGCCGGCCAGCCGAGCCGGCGGGGACGGCGGGCCCGCCGTGCACGGCGGCGGCTCGTGGCGGTCCAGCGTCAGGAGGGGCTCCGTCGCGAAGGTGATCCTCGTGGTCACCACCATCGCCGACGACGACGACGCCGGCTGAATTGTTGGGAGTCGATCGGGTTGGAAAGGACGATGTGATCAACCGACCGGACCAAGGGCGGCGATTTGGTGCCGTTGTTATCTTGCGCTGTGGCGGCAGTTGGATCAGAACGATGATAGGATAGCGTACAACTTAAGCGTAGTTAACTTTCACGATTCGTACTTGAGGATAAAACCCCCGCAAGAGAGAAGTGAAAAAAAAAATCCCGAATATCAAATAGTTTAGGAAATTTTGACGTTTTCAATTTTCAGTCGAATTTGAACTCCAAAACTAAAACCTCCGAATCTAGGTCTTGAGGGGGCCGTTATACGTAGATCGTTTCTGTGCGCGGGCGCGCGCTCCACTTTCCTTCCTGGGCCGTCCATAACATTCGTCGTTTCGCCGGTTTGCACGGCCTGCGTTCCTGCCGGTTTCACGCTTTGCACGTTCCTGCCGATTTGGCCGAAACGAATTCTTCGTCGTTAGTTTACAACCCGCATGTTTCGCCGACCGGAAGTAATGAAAAAACAAATAAATTAATTTTTTTAACACCAAACTGGTGATATCTTTCGGCAGTCCCACCAAAAAATGCAAATTAAATTCATAACGCGACTCGCCTCTGGCCCAGAAATTTAATGGGGAACGTGAAAATGGCAGCGTACTAGCTCCCCATCGGCAACCAGAAGACCCAAACGACCAAAGGGGGAAGCAAACAGAAATTTCATAACGCGGCAAGGCCCAGCACGCCCGGCAGGGCAAAACACAACGCGGCCCACCCTAAGCAGCTGGCGAACGACTCACGGTCACGGCGCTTCGTCTTCATTGCGCTCGTCACTCCAGCCGCGTTATGAAATTGGATTGTGATTTGGCTCAAAAAAGATGAAATGGGATTGTGATTACATAATGTAACTGGGGAAAGCAGCACACATTCTCGTTTCTTAATGGGCTTATCAGAAAGGAGCCTAAATACAAGTACGCAGCATGAAGGCGCAGTTCTCTTCCCCTCAAAAAAAAAATGTAGACGGCGTTCTCTGGGAGTAAGTAAAACATTAACCTCCTTAAAAAAAAGGTAAAACATGAAACTAAGGAGAATGCACAGAGATACAGGTGGTACGTACAGAAAACACTATCATTTCCGAGTCCGATCGAGCATGAAAGGGATACGCGCGCGCGCATATACAAAGCACAGTGTCTGTACTGTTCGATCAGCGGACGGCAGTGCAGTCAGTTCAGCTTGCCAAATCAGCATGTTGATCAGTTCCATTCGCAATGCTCGCGCTTTATTCATTTAATCACAGGTCTTATCCGTTCACGGAGTCAGAACATGAAAGCAGCACTGTGGTTCGACGGGTGTTGCTATTGGCGCCTCTGTTTCGTCGTCAAACTTCTTGTTAATAGTGTCACCAAATCATATGTCGCGTGCGTCCAAGCTTGCTAGCACTCCTTTCTTTGCGGGTTCCTTCCTTCAAATGGCGTAGGATGGTGGCTCGTGAAGACCGGATGCTCTGAAGTGGCTCCGTCAGCTTCAAGGAAGGTCGGCGTTGTTCGGCTCGCAGTGGTCGGCGTGCTTCTCGCACTTTTAGTCCCCATCTTGCTGGGCGGCTCTCTCGTCCTTCGAGGATTCCTCTCCTTGTTGGAAGGTGAAGGGTAACAACAGGACGGCGTAGCTACGAAGGGTGGTGTGGCGGTGCAATGACTATTGTGGTGAAGACAAGCATGTTGTTCGGTGGTGGTGTCCTGTCGACAATCGGTGGTTGCTTTTAGCTTGTGTTCAAGACTAGAGCTAGTTTATTGTTGTTTTCATGCCTTTTGGTGTTTGTTGTTCGTCGTCTCTACTTTTATGAGCCCGTTATGCTTTGGCATGCTGTTGTAATCCGTGGTCTGCCACAACTTTTGTACACATTGATGGACGGGCTTCGGCTCGACCTCTTTATATCAATGAATTCAGGTGGGGATTCTCTCTCTCCGGTGACCCGTAAAAAAAAAGAACATGAAAGCAGGTAGTCTGGCTAGCTTATTAGCTTAACCACCGTTGACCGTCCACCGGCCGGCCGCGCGTGACGATGAATCCTCACTCTGGAGCCGCAGACATGCATGCATGCACCTAGCTAGGCCAGGCGACTGGATGTAGAATATCGATCACCGGCGAGCCCAAGCCCAACGGCGGTTTCCAACTAATTTCCACAGCCCCCTGTGGGCGTGCGTTGCTGGTGTTTGGACGCACCCGCCGAGCCGAATAAAGGCCGCACGACGCCACGTGTGATATCCAGCAAACACACCGAGAAAAGCAAGAAAAAGCAGTTCGGCCGCGACGTACGTTACAAGCGGACGACCGGACTGCATGACGGCGGCACATGTGCACCTTCCACCGGTGTCCAATGCGCGCGCCACGACGTGCGTAGGTGGCACGTGTGTAGTACTTACCCGCGCGCCACGGAACGGAGACTGGTGACATTATGCATGCACGCTGACACAGCGCCCTGACACAGGTTTTGTCCTTTTCTAAATGTAGTTATAGCTTGCAACATGCTGCAGAGTCAGTCAATCGGGGTCATCTTGAGGCTAATTCCTAATTGCGTACGAGGTGCCGTGCCATGAGTGTAACGCAGGCGAGATCCAATCGGCGGGATCAACTTACTGGATCAGCGGTAGATGCTAGTGGTAGCAGTGTATATACTCGATCGTTACCCCGTGGTCCGGTGCGCGTACGTATATACGCACATCGATCGTCCATTCCCGTATCGTGCGCGCGTGGTCCGGTGGGCCACATGCTACTTGCCTGCGACGCCAGAGTGCTCGCCACCATGAGGCAACCGTAGCCACGGGCACCATGGCATGCATGGCCGGTGATCTGAACACACTGTTACAGACCGCAGTCTGCAGATGACGCCTCGATCGGAGGTTTATACCATGCAGACTAGTACTGACAAGTGGTAATAAGCGGAGATCGATCAGCACTAGTGTGACCTCTATGTGAGGGTGTCGTCGAAGCAATGCTAGGAACATGCACGCACCTAGCTAGCGCGGCTCGACGTTTACATTGGTACTGTAGTAGGAAGCAGCAAGGAAAGGCTCCCGATCGAACGGCGTCCAGCTTAAAGATTCAGCTGCCAGGAGGTAGGCGACAAGCCTTCAGCTGGGAGGCACGTACGGCCTCCAACACAATTCACAACAGCTGGCAGTTCCAACGTACGTACATTGGCGATGAAAAAGAACGATGAGCACTTTACTCACGTGCCGAGTCGTCCGACAGCCGCGTCGACCACCAGCTAAAAGACGAGCCCCATGCATCTTATCAGCAAGCGTACGTACGTTGCATGGTCCTGTAGCCATCCCCCTCGTCTCGAATCCTACCAAATTGGTTGCCCGCAAGCTAAATCGGTTGCCTTTCTTCTGCAAATTGCCCGCCAGCGCGCAGATGACAGTAGATCAGATCGTGTGCCAAAGGCTGCACATACTGCATTTTAATTACTTTTATATATATGGGTTAAAGAGAACAAGCAAACCACATGTGTGACAATGGATGTATGTGCTTAATCAAAGGATCTTCCTGCTACGTACACGACCCTGTCGTGCGATCTATCTATGCTCATTTAGCTAGCAGAAACTGCATGCCAAAAAAAAAAGGTACTCCTTTCATTCTTAAATTGATGTCGCCGTTGATTTTTTTAGTTACGTTTGACCGTTCGTTTTATTCAAAAAATTTTAAAAATTATCAAATATTTTGTTATGATTTGTTTTATTACTAAAAAAATTTGAAATGTAGCTTATAATTTTTTATTTTTGAGCTAATATTTTGAATAAGACGAACGGTCAAACATAACTCAAAAAGTCAACTGCGACATCAAAAAAAGAATGGAGGGAGTACTAGACTATAAAAAGCAATATTGACAACTTTGAAATCCAAGTGAAAGAATTATTAATTCAGAAAAAATAGAGCTACCTATTTTTGCACCCTCTTCAGCTTCTAAGACACTATGTGCCTTCTCTCTTGAGTTCTTGCTTGCTAAGATAGACCTCCCAGATCCAGTTTTAAATATTGAGGAGGCACATCCATCATTCAAATGAGCTTCATCTGGGGGTACAGAATAAAAAACAACGTGTTTGTTGGAACGGACATGTCTAATCCACAATCATTGATGAAGAGTCCATGCCAATGACAGAATAGTAATATGAGATGTTTTAAGCAAGATTTACCTTCCAATTCCTTTGCAATATTCCTTGGCTCCAGAACAGCACTTGCCCTTCTAATTGAGCTCTTACTTACAGCAACTAACCTCCCAGATCCAGTTTGGAACAATGGCAAGTGGTCATCAAGCTTGTCATTTTCTTCAACTGGACAAAAAAGATTATCAAGTAAGAAACATGTCAGATGTCAATAATAGTGTTCTTGCGAAGTTAGAATTTGAATATATGGTGCACACAAAGGATATAAGGTTTTACAGTGAGTGTTAGAAAAACATGTACCTTGCACTGCAGGCTTATAATTTTTCATATTTGAAATATTTTGAATAAGACGAACGGTCAAACGTAAGGGCGACATCAATTTAAGAACAGAGGTAGTACGTTATTGTTCTCACGCGCAGCGTCCACTTACTAAATTAGGCATGGGACCTTAAAGCGAGTTGGATTAGCCGCATGATTTCAATCCAACAGTCATCATCACTTTCCCGCCATGGCGCCATCTATTGTGGGCCGCCAAACGAGGCAAAGCTGAGAGCTTCCCGCCTGCTTGCATCCTGGTGCGACCACCAATTTGGTGGAAACCGAACCAGTTTTCACGAAGAAACATCCGGTTACATTGGCTCGCTGGTATTGGGGTGGAATTTGAAATGTAATTAGGAAGTTCGACGAAGTTGACAGGTTCTCACGGTTTTGACCGGCTTTCGGTCGACAACCGAACCGGTGCTGTCCGGCTTTCGGACCAGCTTCGACACCATGCGTATATGCTTGGTATGTGATCGCGCAATCGTACGGAAATGGCCGCGCGTGACTGGTTTGCTCTTTGCACCCTCGCTCCAGATACATCCATCGCCCGAAGTCTCTGGACCATGTGTGCGTGTGGAGTTTACAATTTCACATTAACATTTTAACAGTCACATCGATCATTGGTTAGCTTTCCTTTTTTTTTAGATAATGGGTATCATCCCAGCCTTGGCCTCACAGTGAGGTTACCTTAGCACAAGGAATAGGTAGAAGTGATCAGATTAAGTCACGTCAGAAAGGCTTGGTCAGCAATTTTTGCTCCCGCAGATTGCACCGACTCTAGGCCCGCTATATGCTAACCGATAAAAGAGAAATCGCATGTAGTACGTCATGTTCTTATCTCCTCGTAATTAATTTCTCTCTCAGGAGCAAGTAGTTTCTTAGTTGATGGTACCACGAGCTTGCTTTCTCAGGGGTCGGTGTCCATACTTGGACATCATTTTCTTTTAGAGGGAAACTTGCACATCTGCTCCACCATACTGCATCTTTCCAGTACAACATTCCCTTTCCTTGTCGCACCGACGGGAAAACACTATTTCAAAACTTTCAACTGCGCAGTACATGCAGTGACTGGCATGGCTGTTGGTCGGATGATTCATGCACACAAAGTACATGAGCTTTTTCTTTTTAATTTTTCAAAACATTAAACTCCATTTTTGTTTTTGGCGGATCCTAGGTAGTACAACATACTGTATTTTCAGATAATTTTTTCCTAATGATGTCGATGCTCCTTGGCAAGCACACGTACATCCTTTTGGTCCTAGGTAACATCAAGTCTTTAGAACGTGGGCTCCTTGTTGAAAGTTGAGTGCCTGAGAGAGACGTAAGCTAGGACGATTCCTATGCACAAGGACGGCATTGAGCAGTTTGTATTGATCACGATACGAGAGGCCTCCACTTACACTAGGTACCAGTACCACGACATTGTCATACTGTCATGTGGCAAGCGGTAGTTCAGGCACCCCTCAGTCACCTCACAAGCAGCTTTAATCACGAGAGTGCTTAGATGAAGTCGCGTCAGAAGAATGTCTTGGTAAGTGCAAATTTAATAATTCTTTGAACGTACCGACGACAGTTCAACGCTGGAACTACTCTTCCTATTTCTAATTTATTATTGACGTTTGTCAGTGCAAAATTACAGTAACCGACGTCAAGAAATTGAAATGCCCTTGCAAAAATAAATAAATAAATTGAAGTCGGATGGAGTATTTCCAGTGCACGAGCATACAACGAATGGCTAACCTTTGGCGAGGTCGCGAGCTGGCTGTGCGCCGTTCCAGCCAGCCCACAGGGTCGGTCGTCTCTGCGATTCGATCGGCGTCGGGGGCAGGACGCGAGGAAGCAGGCAGGCATCTTCACGGCAGTGCGAGGAAAGTAGAAAGAATTGGCTGCGTTTTTGGAATGGCATGGATTCCCTGGACCAAAGGTACCACGCACAAATTAAGAGCAGTGGTAGTCGTAGTGCGTGGCGGTCCAGGGTACGGTGGCTGCTGCTGCGTGCAGCCAGTAATGGACCATGTGCCACGCACGCAGCAACGACGACGCACGAGGAGGGCTAGGCAGAGCAAATCCAATCCCTTGGCGCAGGAGCGCGCCAGAACACACGAAAGTAGAATTGGCTGGCTTGGCCATTGGATTGGGGATGGTCCAGGTCCTCCAGCGTTTATGATTATTGCGTTGCCAGGACCATGGATCGCCCATGCCGCCATGCATGCAAAAACGCAATTCGATCGATCGTCTCCGCACGCACATGCACCCGATCCATCCAGGCGAAATTAACGGCGCGAGGGCACGTACGAAGAACCAGCAGCAGCGTGTCATGTCGACACCGTGTCAACACGCACGCACGCACGCACGCAGCGAGCGACGAGAGGTGTCTGCTGGAGCAAGCGTACGGAATTTTTCGGCGGCGAACCAATGGTTGGAGTTGGGCGCGTACGGGATGTCGCCATGTACGTGGCTCCCTCCGAAGGCTCTGGAACACGGGCACCTCGAAAGTTAGGGTCCATCAGCGTTGAGCGGTTCGTGTTGTGTCCATCCGGCCGCACCATACTGGACGAGTTCAAGTCGACTACACCACAGGACCACCGCTTCCTCATTTCTTTTTTATTTTCTCTTGCAGCATATTCTCCTCCACGTACTGAGATACTACTCACGTCTGCATGGCTGTGACTAGCAAACAAAACCAACGTGATTAGGCGTGTGGATTACTTGGATCACGCGCCGGCCGTGATGTAAAAGTACCATGGCACAAGAAAGATTCACCGCTGCCAAGATTTAGAACGCGGGCCACGCAGGCTGGTGGTGAAAAAAATTGAAACAAAAAAGGGAAGAGTTAACTTGTCTTCTAGTGTCGTTGGGTGGTGGAGCACGGATCTCCATGCCGCAGGTAGACCAATAGCTGGACGACTGCCCAAGTGAGTGAGATCTCCACGGCGTGTAGCGTACGGAGTGGCCAGGCCATGTTCCGGATTTTCGCCGTGTGCCGGTCGCGAGCCCTGCGCCTGATGAACACACCAACGGCGATCAGCCGGGAACGCGACATGGCAGCACAAAGGGGTCCGCTACTGCGTTGCCATGGACGTACGTGACCCTGAAATTCTACGCACTGACTAGCTGCTAGCTGCATGCCTAGTCCAATCACGAAGAGGACATCGGTTTCTTGGCGTTGCTTGTGGACTTGTCTCCATTCCACGGGTAGAAAAGAATGCAGGAGGCAACGATCGATGCCTGGCCAGGCTTCCAGGTTTCACAAACCTTGGATTGTTGTATCGGCCTAATCCTCAGCTCCCAAGAGAATAATTATACACTTCGCCCAACACTGATCTATACCCGACAAGTTTTACCAAACCATCGACCAGCGACAGTCGATCTCCAATCCTTGTCCTTGACCACGGCCGAGCGCATAATCCACATCAACAGCATCATCAACACGGACGCCGGGCCCACTTGTCAGCACTGTACCTACTCAGAAAAGGGAACAGACGAAGAACAGGGCAAAAACAGAGTAAAGGAAGCAGGCACAGTCCAGCAGCCAGCCTATATATGAAAAGCGCCGCACGCACCCGCGAGACGAGAGCCCCCTGTTTCTCTACCGCTTTGCTTCCATCAAACCCAATCTTCCTCGTCGATCTCTCTGCATCTTTCATCGACGCGCAACTCTCTGCTGCTCCGCCCATTCCTGCTGCATCCATCCGCCGCCGACCCGGGCTTGCTGGTTTGCGGCGCATTTCAACGCGCGGTGAGTGGTTATTTACACATTTCTTCGACGTGCAAGTCCTAACGGCTGCTGATTCTTCAGCGGAGAAGAAAGATGTCGTGGGTCGCCTGCATGCTGGCATGCGCGCGTAACATTCAGTTTCTTTTTGTTGATCTCTACAGAGAAAGAGTGACGGGCGATGGAAGGCTAGCTAGCCTAGCCAGCTCCCGCGCTGAAACTACAGATTCCATCGGAGTCCAAGCATCGACAGAGTACCAAACTACGTAAAATGCAATGAGCATTGGCGACAGCCCGGTGAGTGTATCGAACTAGACCACTTCCTTCTCTCATATGCATGCTTTAACGTGCTCTCTGCTCCGCTTGTTAGTTTCTGAATATGCATTCATACGTAGCCGCCTTCTTCAGTGTGTGTTATCCGGCCGTTACAGCTGTAACTTTGCGATCACTGATTTACATGCTACGCATCGAACACCATGTAGATGTGGCACAATCAAGCAGATGTACGTTCTCTCTACCAGCGGCTCTGTTTTGAGGTTTCTAGAAAACGGAAGGGGAGCAAGTAGGTGGGCTGAGCTGAGCTGCTTGTCTGTTCCTAAGCCGAATCAACAATAACAAAAAAGGTGAATTTGCAGTTGTAGAAAAATACCCCTGCATAATCTGGCCCAAATAGAAAAGTTAGAGTAGCTTTTTTAGGTGCACAAAAGGTGTGTACAGGTGTGCTTGGATCATGCATTACTTAATGTTATCCTAAGTACTTTTTTTTTTTGGCAAGCTACGGAAGAAATGACCCCTGGAAAGCAAAGACGTGATTCGTTTTACTGCGAGCATGATAGGCACGGCCTCACCACAGAAATGCCCAGGCCGTCGTATATGATCATGGCATCATGCAAACAATAGTCGTACGCCCAAAGCCAAAGGACTCGTGTACAGCACTGCGCATGTGAATGTCCCTGCGTTTGCACAGTACACAAGTAGGCACAGCTTCTCACGAATACTGCCTCCGCATGCCGTTCCAAAGTTTCCGATCCATGGTGGGGATGCGGTACCTAAACTGATCTTTCTGACATGGATTTTTCAGTTTAACGTATGGGTGTTACAACACATTGCATTATTACGAGTGCATTCGAAGACATTAAAGCAACATCATACGTTTTCCCCAGACTAGAAAGATACTACTTGTACATTATCATTTAGCTGACAGGTTGTAGTAAATTTTTATGCAAACAATAGATCTCAAAGAAAAAAACAAATGCTTGTGCATATTGAGATATCTGTATTTTGCATACATCTCGAATATGTTTAGCATGATAAGGCAAACAAGTAGTTTTAAAGTGGCATCCCTGATGCTAGGTGTTGTAGGATCACCAGTGAAACTGACAGTCTGCATATTTTCAGATGCTGCAGTTGCAGCAATCTGGACAAGGATACACTTGAACGATGGTGACTTCTTTATTGGCTGGTTTATGTAGAAACAGTGGTAGATAATTATAAGCAAAAAAGAAGAACAAAAATTCTTGGTGCAAACTCTAACTCTAGCGGCTCATTTGGTCGTTGTTGCATACATTTTTTTTCAGATGGTATGCAACATTCAACATCTGTTCAAGAAGGCCGATGCAAAGCTTATTTGTGTAAACTTCAGATCCCAAAAACGACAGTAGCCCTCAGCCCAGAAAGTAGCACTCATGAATCATGGGTTACCAGACTCGCATTTTGGTTTGCTCTCATTGCCTTTCTCCTTCTTCCCACTTTGATTCTCTTGTCCAATGTTGTCTGAGTTTAAAGTTACATCTTGTTCACTGTAACAGGGCAGTCATTGTCATCCTGGTGCTCTACTTCCCTCTGCCACAAACTGTTGAATCTAGCAGCGATGGAGATATCACAGCAATTGGACTATTTGCGCATATCAGCATTTACTGTTTTGCTAGTTTGGATCCTTGTAGAGTTTGCCAATCTTAAGAGACAGGAAGAAACAGAAAATGGTGTCACGGTTTCAGCAGAAAGGAAAGGAATAACCCTACTCCCATGTCACATAATTGCAGTCTCCAATACTTCCATCACGTCAATAAATATTGGCTTTGCTGTTAGTGAAGTATGGAAGCACCAAACTGTCTCCCTGAGTTTGATTTTCGCATCAATGTCATGGTTTTTGGTAACTTTCTTCTCACTCTACTGCAAATACCGAGGAGCAGGGGTTGTATCAAACTGGCCTGCAGTTCTTGTTTCTTGGTGGGTCTTCAGTTTCCTCTTAGAATCAATTCTCACTTCTTTGCATGTGTTCTGCCTTCTCAACTCTGCAACCATTGTCGATTTCACTTCACTACCCTTCTGCATCATCATATGCCTGTGCTTAGTTGCAACAGCCATCACGCCTACTAATAAGACCCAAGACGAACTGAATCAACCACTGCTCACCAGAGAAGATAGTGGCAGCAGCAGCAAGGACAGGTTCTCGAGCTCCGGGTGGTGGAGTCAACTTACATTCCAGTGGTTGAACCCAGTCTTCGAGAAGGGACACAAGGTTCGGCTCGACATCAAACACATCCCATCTGTTCCTCAATCAGACACGGCAGAGCAGTCTTATGCATTGCTTCAAGAAACACTGCACAAGCAAAAACCTGAGCCGATGTCACTACAAAGGGCCATCATTTGTTCTGTTTGGACACCTTTGGTCATCAATGCCGTCTTTGCAGGTAATTAATCTGGGGAAACTTTTAAAAAACATACTCATCTTTTCTCTCTGCGATCTACTAATACAGTGTTTGGTTCTATTTACCAGGTCTGAACACTTTTGCTTCCTACATGGGACCATTCTTGATCACGTACTTAGTGGACCTGCTCGCAGACAAGAAATCCGATAAAGGCCATGGGCATGGATACACACTTGCAGTCCTCTTCTTCGCATCAAAGACAATAGAGTCACTATCACAGCGCCAGTGGTACTTTGGTGCCCGTAGAATTGGATATAAGGTTCGTGCAGCATTGATGGTTTCCATCTACAAGAAGGCCCTGCTGATGAAGAATTCAACCACAGGGACAGGAAAAATTGTGAACTTCCTTGATGTCGATGTTGAGAAGATTGGTGAGTTTTTTTGGTACATCCATGGCATTTGGTTGCTGCCCTTGCAAGTCTCTCTGGCACTTGTCATCCTCTGCCAAAGCCTTGGCATGGTGGCCTCACTTTCTGCAGTCCTCGCAACAGTGTTGGTGATGGTGAGCAATACGCCACTGGCCAAGTCACAAGAGAAACTCAACATGAAGATCATGGAGGCAAAGGACTCGCGCATCAAAGCCACAGCTGAGGCTCTGAAAAGCATGAGGATCTTGAAGCTGCATGCATGGGAGACAGCCTACCTGGACAAGCTCCTAAAGCTTAGGGATGCAGAGAGGGGTTGGCTCAGAAGGTATCTGTACACGTGCTCAGCAATAGCCTTCCTGTTCTGGGCATCACCAACGTTGGTCTCAGTTGTCACCTTTGGCATATGTATTCTTGTAGAGGTTCCATTGTCAGCTGGAACAGTACTGTCCGCACTTGCCACTTTCAGAATCCTACAAGACCCAATCTACAACCTCCCAGAGCTTGTATCCATGGTTACGCAAACTAAGGTGTCCCTATACAGAATCGAAGAGTTCATCAAAGAAGATCACCAGGGCAAACCGAGCAGTTATGGCAATAAAAGCAGTGTGGATGAGCAGTTCATGGCCGGCATAGTGGACATTGAAGTGGGGGAGTACAGTTGGGAAGCTGCTGACAATATCTCGAAGAAGACAAAGTTCACAGTGAAGATCAATAGCAAGGTGAACATCCAGAAGGGTCAAAAGGTTGCAGTATGTGGGCCAGTTGGCTCAGGAAAATCAAGCCTCCTTTGCGCCATCATGGGGGAGATTCCGAGGATCAGTGGTTCAAAAATAACTGTTGTTGGGTCGAGGGCATATGTCCCGCAGAGTGCATGGATTCAGACAGGAACAATTCAGGACAATGTCCTCTTTGGGAAGGCCATGGACAAGACCATGTATGACGAGGTGCTACAAGGGTGTGCGTTGGATAAAGATGTAGATCTATGGGCTAACGGAGACATGACTGTGGTAGGAGAAAGAGGCATGAACCTAAGTGGAGGACAGAAGCAGAGGATACAGCTTGCTAGGGCCTTGTATAGCGATGCTGATGTTTACCTCTTGGATGATCCCTTCAGTGCAGTGGACGCGCACACTGGTGCACACCTCTTTAAGGTACATTACATCTGGATATTCACATCATCATATCTTTCTTCATAAGAACAGCATATGATTTCCTGCAATGTTGCAAGCCTAAGTTAGGAACTTATTTACTATTAACTGAGCAAATGAGGAATCATAAGAATACAAAAAATAAGGAAATCTCACATTCATCTTTTGGGAAATACCAGATTTATTAATTAATCAGTCAGGTTTTTGCACTTATAAGCAATCAGGCACTAGCATGAATTAGATGAATCTCATTATTAACTAAAAATGCAAACTGCATTTCAGATTCTTGGTATGATTAGAATCAATCCAGTTTGAAGAAAGAAAATTAACTATTCAAATGTTTTTTACCTACATATCAAGTTGCCATTAATTGTATGCCATCTTAATGCAGGAATGTTTAATGAGGCAAATGTGTACAAAGACAGTCATATATGTCACTCATCAGCTAGAGTTCTTGCGAGATGCGGATCTTGTTCTGGTATGACAGTTTTCTGATTAGACATGAGGAATATACCGAAAAATTGCATATTTGACCAGCTTTTAGGATTGATGAAAGAACATACTTTAACTATTAGTGTTAAGCTATACTGGAATAAATGAAGCTTTTCCTTCTTGAACATGCTGCATGTCAAGCAAATGTGACAACTACAAACACGCAAAATAGCTTCATTAAACTGCTTCCCCAGTTATGCGCATATATACAAGAACATGCCTGTAAAGAAAGCAGTTCAATATATGCTAATGACTCATTACTTGTAGGTCATGAAAGATGGACGGATTGTTCAATCTGGAAAATATGATGATTTGATAGCAGACAAAGATGGTGAGCTCTCAAAGCAAATGGACGCACATAATCAATCCCTTAGTCAAGTGACTCCTGCGAAAGTATATGGCTTAGCTAGAAGCAAAAAATACAAGAAGAAACGTATGGAGCTCACAGAAATAGAGCCAGATCACAGCGTGTTAGGAAAGGAAAGTGAGGAAGAGCGCGAATCTGGGCGGGTTAAGTGGAGTGTCTACCGCAAATTTGTTAAGAGGCATGAACCTAAGTGGAGGACAGAAGCAGAGGATTCAGCTTGCTAGGGCCTTGTATAGCGATGCTGATGTTTACCTCTTGGATGATCCCTTTAGTGCAGTGGACGCGCACACTGGTGCACACCTCTTTAAGGTACATTACATATGGATATTTACATCATCATATCTTTCTTCATAAGAACGCCATATGACTTCCTGCAATGTTGCAAGCCCTAAGTTAGGAACTATAACTATTAACTGAGCAAATGAAGAATCATAAGAATACCAAAAATAAGGAAATATCACATTCGTCTTTAAGAAATCCCAGATTTATTAATAATCAGTCAGGTTTTTGCACTTATAAGCAATCAGGCACTAGCATGAATTAGATGAATCTCATTATTAACTAAAAATGCAAACTGCATTTCAGATTCTTGGTATGATTAGAATCAATCCAGTTTGAAGAAAGAAAATTAACTATTCAAATGTTTTTTACCTACATATCAAGTTGCCATTAATTGTATGCCATCTTAATGCAGGAATGTTTAATGAGGCAAATGTGTACAAAGACAGTCATATATGTCACTCATCAGCTAGAGTTCTTGCGAGATGCGGATCTTGTTCTGGTATGACAGTTTTCTGATTAGACATGAGGAATATACCGAAAAATTGCATATTTGACCAGCTTTTAGGATTGATGAAAGAACATACTTTAACTATTAGTGTTAAGCTATACTGGAATAAATGAAGCTTTTCCTTCTTGAACATGCTGCATGTCAAGCAAATGTGACAACTACAAACACGCAAAATAGCTTCATTAAACTGCTTCCCCAGTTATGCGCATATATACAAGAACATGCCTGTAAAGAAAGCAGTTCAATATATGCTAATGACTCATTACTTGTAGGTCATGAAAGATGGACGGATTGTTCAATCTGGAAAATATGATGATTTGATAGCAGACAAAGATGGTGAGCTCTCAAAGCAAATGGACGCACATAATCAATCCCTTAGTCAAGTGACTCCTGCGAAAGTATATGGCTTAGCTAGAAGCAAAAAATACAAGAAGAAACGTATGGAGCTCACAGAAATAGAGCCAGATCACAGCGTGTTAGGAAAGGAAAGTGAGGAAGAGCGCGAATCTGGGCGGGTTAAGTGGAGTGTCTACCGCAAATTTGTTACCTCAGCATATAAAGGAGCTCTCATTCCTGTAATTCTTGCATGCCAAGTCCTTTTCCAGGCGCTGCAGATATGCAGCAACTACTGGATTGCATGGGCATCAGAGAGACAAGAACAAGTAAGCAGAGAAAGGATGATTGGAATTTTCGTGCTGTTATCTGCAGGAAGCTCGGCATTCATATTGGGGAGAGCTTTTGTCCTATCAACAATTGCAATCGAAACTGCTCAGCAACTTTTCTTAGGCATGACCAAAAATATATTCCGAGCACCAATTAGCTTCTTTGATTCTACTCCATCAAGTCGTATCCTCAATAGGGTAAGCACAGTAATATTATCTCTCAGATCTGATGTCGTAAATATTCTCCTTCCATGTAGTTATAACATCTCAGCCTTTCTATTTTTCAGGCTTCAACAGATCAATGTACAGTTGACATAGACATTCCTTACAGGCTAGCAGGGCTGATATTTGCATTAATTCAGCTCCTCAGTATCATTTTCATCATGTCCCAAATTGCTTGGCCTATATTCTTTTTGTTCATAATAATAATTTCCATATCCACTTATTATCAGGTACAGCTTCAAAAACTATTAATGACACTTGATGATTTCACACGCGCCAACATTCAAACAGTGATCGCTAATTTGTGTTGAATTTATGTAGAGCTATTACATCAGTTCAGCAAGAGAGCTAGCAAGGTTGGTAGGTATTAAAAAGGCTCCAGTTCTCCACCACTTTTCAGAGACTGTATCTGGAGGTGCAACTATTAGATGCTTTAATCAGGATGAAAATTTCTTCAGAAAGAGCCTTGCACTAATAGATGACTACTCCTGCATCACTTTCCATAATTCAGCGACAATGGAATGGTTGTGTGTCCGTATCAACTTCCTCTTCAACCTTGTATTCTTTGTGATGCTAACCATACTTGTCTCATTGCCTCGTGATTCTATTGATCCAAGTAAGTTTTCCCATAAAAAAAAATACTACTGCCGTCGATGGTTTCAACCTACTTCCATCTATAAATGATAATTTGTTGTGATTTTCTCCTTCTCCAGGCCTTGCAGGGCTTGCAGCAACCTATGGCTTAAACCTTAATGTGTTACAAGCATGGGTTATATGGAACTTGTGCAACGTTGAGAATAAGATGATCTCAGTGGAGAGGATTCTACAGTTCTCAAAAGTACCAAGTGAGGCTGCTTTAGTGATTGAAGAATATAGGCCCAGAGAAAACTGGCCATGGTACGGAACCATTCAGATAGATGGCTTGCAAATCAAGTACAACCACGACATGCCCATGGTACTCAAAGGCATAAGCTGCACATTTCCTGGGGAAAGAAAAATTGGGGTGGTAGGACGGACAGGGAGTGGGAAGCCTACTCTTATCCAGGCTTTATTTCGGATTGTTGAACCATCTGCGGGTCGGATAATGATAGACGGAGTGGATATATCACTTCTAGGATTGCATGATTTACGGTCTAGATTAAGTATTATACCTCAGGAACCAACCCTCTTCCAAGGCACTGTCAGATCAAACCTAGATCCGCTACAGCAACACACAGACACTGATATATGGGAGGTAAGCAACGCAACTATGCTAACAGTCATTTCTATATTACAATGCATTTAGGATCTATATGATTCAGTATGCAATCTGGAAAGCAGATCTGGTATCAACATTTTACGTCAGCTTTCACTGTATCAGTTTTAACTTTCGATCTTGTACAGGTTGTACGTAAATGCCGCCTTGAGAAGATTATCAGAGAAGATAATAGATTATTAGATGCACCAGGTACAAGGGTCTTTTTTCTTATAGATTTGGCCCCTCCATCTTCCAAATTTTGTTGTTCAACATAACCCAGTTATATAACCAGAGTTCATTTAATAGTTGTTGAAGATGGAGGGAACTGGAGTGGGGGACAAAGGCAACTTGTCTGCTTAGCCAGAGTACTACTAATGAAAAGGAAAATACTTGTTCTAGATGAAGCTACAGCTTCAGTTGATACTGCAACTGACAATATCATCCAAAGGACTATAAGGCAAGAAACGGAAAGTTGCACAGTCATAACAATTGCACATAGGATTCCCACTGTGATTGACAGCGACCTAGTTCTTGTACTTGGTGAAGGTAAAATAAACCAGGACATAACTCACAGTATTTGTTATTTTCTTATAGGTGCTGAGATGCCACCTTTTTTTTAAAAAAAAAATATGTTAGTTAACTAATAATTAATCGTCATTTTCTATCAAAGGTACCATACTCGAGTATGATTCACCAGACAATCTTCTGAGAGATGAATTGTCAGCGTTTTCAAAGTTGGTCACTGAGTTTGTGGGAAGGACAGAGGACATCATCAACCAGAGATGACATAGACGTCAAGAAATCATTAACCCATTCGAACTCACATAGACCTCTACATACCACCAATGTGACTGAGGAGAGAAGCTTTACCTCAGTATGACCAACGTCAAAAAAATCATTAACCCATTTGAACTCACATAGACCTCTATATAGCACCAATGTGACTGAGGACAGAAGCTTTACTTCAGTATGACTAGGTCTAAGTCAGTAAGTCAACCAAGGTATCAGAAAATGTCCATTCGCTAATGATTACTAGATCAGTGTTATAGTGTGATAATTACCAGATAGAAAAAGTAAATAGTCTTCCTTTGTTAACATTTCCTTTCCTAGTGGACAGCTTCATGTTTGTTCATATTAGAATGCCAATGCAATGATCTTTGATTGGCTCGAATTGCTAACACAGCTGGTTGTAACCATACAATTTGTCAATTATCGGTCATGATTCTTTCTATGTATAGTCTTCATGGAACGTGCTTGTGCACTAGAATACATTGTTAAAAGGACAATAACAGTCACATTCTACAATTGGTTCAAACAAAATGCAGTTAGACTTAGACAACATTAAATACATAGAACTATTCAATCTTGCCGAAATAACAGGGTCCACATTCCCATAGCAATTTACTATGCGAATTGACAAGGGAGAGTCCTTACTGTGTGTGAAGCAAAACAACGAACACTTGGTGAGCGTTACAGCTGGCAGACCCAAGTCCTCTTCTTGAAGCCTCGGCTGGCACATCAGGAGTAGGTCACCGTCTGGCCACTGCATCGCCGTGCTTGCACGCGGGGCGCGGGGCTGCCGCTGCGGTGAGATGGCGGTCGATCCCGCAGTCCGTCCCCAAGGTTTGCCCCCTCGTTTTTTACTGGCCTTCAGGGAGGGTTTGGGCTTGATGCCTGCTGGGGGCTGAGTGACCAAGACTTGACAGAGAGAATTTGCGGAGAGCAGAGTTTCCGTTGGTATAGGCGGCATGATACTCTGCTTTTTGTTGCACAACAGCACGCAAGCAGGTACAGCGATCCGTTCCCAGGCTTTGGGTACATGAATCGATTATACGGAATTGTTTCACTACTTCTGGCTTGAACCACTGGGCTGTCCGACTGGTGTTGTGTTTCCGTCTGATCCACTTGCCAACCTCCTGTATGCACGCTTCTAGCTGATGGATGTGCAGTCGTATTTCATGGTCAGAGGACTCGGTAGTACGTGTAGCACAGTTATTGATTACTTATACAAACGACAGTTTGCGACTAAGGCCACGTACAACACGTAAATTTGGACAGGCGCTTCGTGGGACGTTGTTGCTCGTTTTTGCGCCACCGTGTAGCTTTCACGGGCGCTTGCATGTGCAAGTAAAAACTAGCTACTGGAAAAAGGCAACCAGCCGCCGATTGACTGGACACATTGACATTGCTAAAGAGCTTAAGCTCCACTTCTAAAAAAAAAAGAGCTTAAGCTAGGATACTTTCTAAAAAATTAATAAAAAACAAAATTATATAATTGTAATAATTGAATTCAAAAGGCTTAGAATTTGGTTGAAATCCCGGCTCACCATCATGGGCTGGGCGGTATTAGATCGTTCCAAGCAAGGCTCTTAGCTACGCAGATTCTAGTCTGGAAAAAAAAAATGAAAGTTGCGCGATTGAGGAAGTTCAGTTGGGCATTCTGTACAAAAATGATATATTGACTACTGATATTTGTGGTTTACATGCCTTTGTTTAATTTCTGGATCTTTTCTTCGCCCGTGTGTGATCTGTGGAGTGATTAGTTGTGCTTAATGAACTGTCTGAATGCAAACTTTTGACACAACGAAAAGTTCGATCTGGCACATCAGCTTTGTTCATTATATTCAAAGCAATGTACCACGATCGTCCTTGGCACCGGCCACACCGTGTTCGTCTCCACAAATACTGCAGGTGCGTGTCAAGAAGCCGTCTTGTTGCCTCTGTATCTCCTGGAACAATGCAAGAAGTGCAGCAGGTTCACCACGCTTAGGGCCGCAATCAGCCAGAAGAAATAGTCCAGGTGCCCCTGGTCGAGGTCGTCGGGGATCCAGCCGGCCGCCCCGCCGCGCGCCGTGGCCTCCGCGACGGCGCCGAGCATGGCGGAGTTGAGGTAGCTCCCGGCCGCGATGGCGAGGTGCACCAGCGACGTGCCCAGGCTCTTCATGCCGCCCGCGCCTCGACCAGCGCCGCGTAGGCCATGGCGGCCACGGACAGCGCGAGGCCGACGCCGAGGCGCTGCAGCTGCGGCGTCAGGCCCCGGTCGTCGCGCGCCACCAGCGCGTCGTAGACGGGGATGCCGGCGACGATGGTAAGGGTGTGGAACGTCGCCAGGGACGCCGGCGGCACGGTGAAGGGGCCCACGCGCTTGTCCATGACCATGCCCTGCTCGATGAAGGTCGACGACTTCTGCGCCGTGACCGCGAAGAAGAGCATCGTCGACGCCCAGACGGGGAACATCCGGAGCAGCATCTTCAGCTCCTCCACCTGGGACACTGTGCAGAGCCTCCACGGGCTCCTCCGTGACACTGCGCTTTTCTCGCCGGACGACGGCGGCACGGCAATGGCAGCCTTGTCAAAGAATCTGGACAGGGGAGGATCAGTGAAATGCATATTGTTAGTAAAAGATGTTGGAAGCTTGACAGTGTCATAGGCTATTAGCAAACCTCTGCATTCTGCAGGTGAGACATTGTATAATTCAGACGCAAAACTGATTTGTACAGTCTGAAAATAGCCACTTCGAAAGTGATTTTGTAACTGTGGTACCTGAATTGGCAAGTGTGCGCAATCTTGCAATTCGCTTCATTTGGTGAAGGCGCCTCATGCAAGGCCGAGGCATCCTCAGGCAACGTCAGATGGTAATTCCTTACAGCTGCAACCACCACCTGAGAGACGCTGGTCAGAGGACTTCCCTCAAGTTTCTTGTCCCTGTACACCTTCCTGCCGGCAACGAACACGGTGAGGCTGAACAGGGTGAGCACCATGGGGATCGCGAACCCGACTCCCCACCCGATGTTCTCCTGCACCCACACAAGCACGGTCGACGACAGCAGGGAGCCCATGTTGATGGAGAAGAAGAACCAGTTGAAGAACGAGCCCTTCCGCACTCTTTCCGCCGGGTCGGTGCTGTCAAACTGGTCCGTTCCGAACAGGCCTTGACGCCACCGGCGCCAATGGCGACAAGGTAGAGCCCCATGTACACCGCGACACGATGAATGCCGCTTCCGTCGTTGGGTGAATCCAGTAGCAGTGGAAGCCATGCTGAACCCGTGAGGCCGAGCATCCCCTGACAGAACAAAATCATTCAGTGATGCAGATTCAGCATGCTCTCATGCTAGATTGGTTTGAGTTAATTGCTGGTTGCGGTGACTTACAAAGGCAAAGAATGAGGTGAAGATTACGACTGTCCAGTATCTTCCCCAGTATGTGTCGGCCAAGAATGCTCCAATGAGTGGCGTGAAAAAGCAAGTGCCGGACCAAGTCGACACATTCTTCGCAGCATCGACATTGCTTTCGTGGAGGACGCTCATGAGGTAACTGACCAAGTTTATCCCCACTCCATAGAAGGCCAGGCATTCACTGAATTCAGTCGTATAACTTCGTATAATTCGACGCCCAGACGGGGAACATCCGGAGCAGCATCTTCAGCTCCTCCACCTGGGACACTGTGCAGAGCCTCCACGGGCTCCTCCGTGACACTGCGCTTTTCTCGCCGGACGACGGCGGCACGGCAATGGCAGCCTTGTCAAAGAATCTGGACAGGGGAGGATCAGTGAAATGCATATTGTTAGTAAAAGATGTTGGAAGCTTGACAGTGTCATAGGCTATTAGCAAACCTCTGCATTCTGCAGGTGAGACATTGTATAATTCAGACGCAAAACTGATTTGTACAGTCTGAAAATAGCCACTTCGAAAGTGATTTTGTAACTGTGGTACCTGAATTGGCAAGTGTGCGCAATCTTGCAATTCGCTTCATTTGGTGAAGGCGCCTCATGCAAGGCCGAGGCATCCTCAGGCAACGTCAGATGGTAATTCCTTACAGCTGCAACCACCACCTGAGAGACGCTGGTCAGAGGACTTCCCTCAAGTTTCTTGTCCCTGTACACCTTCCTGCCGGCAACGAACACGGTGAGGCTGAACAGGGTGAGCACCATGGGGATCGCGAACCCGACTCCCCACCCGATGTTCTCCTGCACCCACACAAGCACGGTCGACGACAGCAGGGAGCCCATGTTGATGGAGAAGAAGAACCAGTTGAAGAACGAGCCCTTCCGCACTCTTTCCGCCGGGTCGGTGCTGTCAAACTGGTCCGTTCCGAACAGGCCTTGACGCCACCGGCGCCAATGGCGACAAGGTAGAGCCCCATGTACACCGCGACACGATGAATGCCGCTTCCGTCGTTGGGTGAATCCAGTAGCAGTGGAAGCCATGCTGAACCCGTGAGGCCGAGCATCCCCTGACAGAACAAAATCATTCAGTGATGCAGATTCAGCATGCTCTCATGCTAGATTGGTTTGAGTTAATTGCTGGTTGCGGTGACTTACAAAGGCAAAGAATGAGGTGAAGATTACGACTGTCCAGTATCTTCCCCAGTATGTGTCGGCCAAGAATGCTCCAATGAGTGGCGTGAAAAAGCAAGTGCCGGACCAAGTCGACACATTCTTCGCAGCATCGACATTGCTTTCGTGGAGGACGCTCATGAGGTAACTGACCAAGTTTATCCCCACTCCATAGAAGGCCAGGCATTCACTGAATTCAGCACCTGAAGCTTTGACCAAGAGTCAATAGCCTAAATTTATATGTCCATGTATAATTGAAATGATTTACTGCAGTGCAGTACAAAAATTCCAGAAGTACCTAAAATCAATAAGCATGCTCTCCAATTCCCTGTACTCTGCTTCAGAGCAGGTTGTCTGTTAACATCAACTGTCCCGTCACAAGTATAATGTGAACCTTCATCCTGAATGATATCGGCGAAAAGTAATGTTAGGTTTAGATGTAATACTATATTTTTAGCCCCAAAATCAAACCAAAGTTTTCCTTTAAAAAAATCAAACCAAAGTTTTCCCCAGAGAATGATGCTCTTTTGCTGACCAACTGAAGTTGAACTGTGCCTTTCTTCAGTCACATGGCGAGATTTAAGGAGGAACCTGACAAGTGGTAGCATGATATCACCTGTGGATGCAGGTAGTGAATTAGTGGCCTCTCCTCGTCACCTGCTTCCATGATGGGCAGCGGGCTTCTGCAATGTCGATGAAAGCAACTTGCAACAGAAAAATTATTTGTACTCGAGCACTTCGCATATAATATGGTCACTGATCCGGCATCAACCTACAAGGAGATGAAGACATGACAGGATAGTTTGGTTGGAATTTGGAACTAGTTCTCCGGCTGGGCCATGAAGCGATAACGATTGCCCGTTAAGAACTAAGAAACCACATGTATGCGAATGCTTCATCCCATTTGCAACTGAGCAGTATAAATTCAAAAACAAAATCTGTTTCTTGTATAAGGAGCAACTTGATACACAGTCTAGCCGGAGGATACGACCTTAGTATTCTTATGAACAGCTACTGTGCTTAGATTGATTTAACTCAACTCTTATATTGGTAGAACAAGAGCTCACGAACGTCACAAAGCTAGCGAGAGAGAGGGAGAGAGAGTACCTGTGCTTGAAGTATTAGCTTCGGAGCGTGGTGGGGGTGTGGTGGAGAGACGCCTTCTCTCCTGAAGCCCAAGACTGAAACGGCAGTGGAGGTATCGAAGGAGGTAGCTAGCTAATTTATGTCTTAGTGGAGTTGGAGGGATCGCGGCTTTGGTTTTTCCTCCAACCCCATGCAAGCACACCAGTCTGATTTATTGGATTAACAATATATAGCAATTGGTCCTTTCTTTAGCACGCATTTTAAGCCAATTCCTGACGTCGCATCGATGGACTCTAGGCAAATACTACTAATTATGAAGTGCTTGAATCTGAAGATGCGGAGTCAAGTCAATAATTATGGAAAAATATCTATAGTGCCTTGTGTAAAGGTTACGTTGCCAGAAGGTACCACCATTTACTACAGCTGTTGGTTCACAATGTTTCAAACTACTAGCGTTTTACAGACCAACTGCTACCATTGTCATGCATTATTACATATGTCATGATGCCCAGACCTGTCACGGGCTACTGGACCTTACAAAGCTACCACGCTTACTTTCTAGTTATATGCTAAGCCTTTTCCCTTAGTACCTCAAACAAAAGCATGCAAGCCACATATTGAGCAAGGTTTGTCACCATAAAAATAAAACATGACCCAAACTTAACCGAATAAAATTATTATTGAATAGGAATCACTCTTTAATTAGTTTACACATATTTATGGATTATAAAGTAACGGCTCATTACACGACATAACTTACAGTCAATGCATGCTAAGAACATAACTTACAGTCAATGCATGCTAAGAACATAACTTACGGTCCCGGCGCCGGTCGAGGCGGAGCGGGAGGATGTCGGCGAGCAGCAGATCCATCACATCCCCGCGTGGCATGCCGATGATGAGAACGGAGGTCTATGGACTGAGGGTGGGCCTAAGCGGTCCCAGCAGCAGGGAGGGACGAGAGAAGGATTCGTGCAAAAGGCGGAACCAGTCAGTCAGGACAGAACAACGCCTCTATTTTTCTTGACCGCAAACACTGGCCGCCGTCGAGACTCGAGTCCACGCCGATCTGCGTCCGTTCGCCACACATTTGCTTTGCAATAAACGCCATACGATCTGATCTGATCTGATCTGATCTGGTAAACATGTTGGCGCCGAAATTTGAATCTTGGACCAACAATACGATCTCGAACACGCAAGGTATGGACCTCAACTACGGCGAGGTTTTTCACAACAAAGGATATTGATCATGACGTGACCATCACCACATGATTTATACAGAAAATCGACAAAAAAAAAGAAAGAACTTTACTTACTCACTCTTTAATTAGTTACACATATTTATGGATTATAAAGTAACGGATCATTACACGACAAAAGTTTTCCAGTCAATGCATGCCAAGAACAATAATTTGATTAGCTAATTGTTTTGAAAGAATTCCATCCAGCATGGTGTGTATGGAAATGATCCTAATATGGACTTGTTTAAGATGACCAACTCTTGGACCTTTGAGCTGTTCAAATGATAAGATACTACTCTCTTGAATGATACCAAAAAGAAGACAATCTCTTTATAAGGATGAAATCCAAGGAAAAATATTTCTTCGTAGCGTGTTGTGACCTTATATTTGGTTTCATCAAGGACGATACCACTTTCAAAGTCCCATTCCGATTCGTCGTCTGTCAATGCTTCGTTTACATCTTTTTCATAGTTCACGATCCATGGCGTTTTGTATCTATCATCATAATCGTAATTAGGGGAATTTTGCACCATCACTCGAAGTCTGATGTCATTCTTCAAAACCCACTCCATCTCACCACAAGATTCATCAAGCAACCAAACCTGAAACCTGGTCCATCCGTTCGAAAGTAATGCACAATACACCCCTTTCTGCGATTTTCCTAAGTAAGCAAGACTTTGTTTAAGAATTGCGTTCGGCAATTTAATAATCCGGTACTTGTTGTTCCATAAGGTTATTCTGCAAACATTGGATTTGTGAAAAGCATGTTAGACTGTTAACAGATCATATACCAAAAGAAATTTTTAATTTTGATAAAGGCTTCCATGATGTGGTACAAAATATTGGAATAATCACAGTTCTGCTGAATGACCATTTTATATAATAAGTTTTATTTAAAAAAAATATTAGCTCAACAAACAATCTAACTTGAAGTTCTACACGGTATATTACTACACGTGCTCACAGAATTAATCAGATGGAAACAATCTCTACGACTCATGAATTGGCTGCGTGTCGTCCGCCCCATCCTTATTCCGCTCCCGTCCGACAAATTCGGCTCCCCTGCGATTCAAAACCCGCTCGACCCACACCGCACGCGCGTGCCTGCGATCCCAAATCCGCGCTCCCCGCTCCCCCACCACACCGCCAACTCCCTGCCCCGGCCTTCCTCCCCCATTCTGTGCAGCTCACCCAACTGCCCATCGCAACGGCCCCGCTCCGCGGCAACATTGGCGGATCCAATGGGGCGGGGCGGAGCTTGGCGATGGCTGTGGGGCGGAGATCAACCTCGCCCGCTGTGGGAGGAGCTTGACAGCCGGCTCGAGGTGGGGTGGGGCAGATCTTGGCGGCGG
>LAPY01004093.1:19276-29722 GCA_000970635.1 Eragrostis tef
TATATATATATATATATAATATATATGTCTCTGCGCGCGCGCCAGCTCGTAATTTTGTGCATCAGATTTACACTTGTAAACAAATCTTATATTATATGAATTGTGTCTTGCAGGCATACCATGAAACAAAGTTTCACGCCACCAGGTAGTAAAAACATTTTTCTTTTTGTAGTAACACCAGTAGCTAGTGCATCAAAAGGATTTTGCACTTGCAGTGAAATTTTACGATGTGCCAACACATGGATTTACTACTAAGACATAATTGGACTGTAAAAGACGAGCTATCAGGAATATGGAGCATAATAGGCAACAAATAGTACATGTTCCTTTGACCATAAAAAATTTAGTGTGTGGCCTGAAAAAAGGCAGTCGCAAGATTAGAACTTTCTGAATACCTACACTCTTGACTGTCATTGATTTTATGATTGCACCAAATGTGAATTTATGGCTGCAACTAATAACCTTTTATACAGTTATTGTTGATGCATATTTCCTTCTACAACTTGTCCTTAGATGGCCGTGCATTGGGCAAGTTGAATTCTTCCTATTTCAATGATCAAGCTATAAAATAGAGTTCGTCATATTTTGTGTAACAAATATTTTCCTTTTGTGTAACAATTATTTCTCCCGTTGGTGTATGTCCATAGACTAAGAACCTGAAAACCATCACATATGAATCACCTTCACTACTGATGATTTTCATTCGATTGAATATTTGTGATTACACACACCAGTTTTTATGATTGTAATTAAGAACAGTTCATACTAAAATCGATCATTCATAATCCCTTCTCCAACTTGTGCCGTAGGTGCCCACGTCAATATGAGAGGTTGAATTCTAGTTCCACATTTGCTGGCAAGAAATAAAATATATTGATCATTTTATTTTTGTTTCTCAACATCCGTATTATTCCAGCTCTTTTAGTACATCGATGAAAACAACTTTTTTGCCATTTGATTATTTTGTTATTTATGACTGAAACATGCAAGATACGGTGTTTTTACTAAGACAAAATTAGACCGTAAAAGAAAAATCATGAAGCATAATATTTTCTTGCAAACAGTATATTTATTTGTGCCTTTGACCACAATAACTGTTTGTGTCCATAATGAACTAGTTAAGCAGCCGTGGAGCATCACAACTAGCTCTGCGAAACCATACATTCTTGATTTCCTTTGGTGGAATATTGTTTCATTACACGAAATGTAATTTCTGTGGTCACAACTAACAACATTTTACACTCATATATACGTTTTTATGATCAAATCCTTTGATAGATTTTTTTTGTTATTTCAGTTATCTGGTAGGCAACCTGGCATTAACCCTGGTTTTGGTCTATGTCAAAACCATTTTCCCGTAGGGAAATAATATGATCATAAAATAGGTGTGAGATCACAAATTCTACACAAGCGAAATCATAAAATTTACTATCCCGTCCACAGAAACCATGGCCCAGGATTGGAATTTCCCGCGACAAAAGAATTTTACACTTGCACTATATTATTTTAACAACCGTGATTGTAATACCATATAACCTTGTTCCCTGGGTACACCTGGGTCAATTTCATTTATACCATATTAATACCATGTTCCCTGGGGAGTCAATTTAATCTTCATGCACGCACAGGTGTGGAGAATAGGAAATTTCGTTTGACACGGGGACTCGCCGCCGCCGCGATCAGAAACCGCTTGACAGGGTTCATCTCAGCCACGTTGCTGCCACAGAATCTACAAAACCATCAAAAAACATATTAGAAAAATTAGCACGGTTGCAGAGAGTAAAAGGAAATGGCAGATTTTGGTGCCTAGCCGCAGCTATATATAGTTGAGGAGAGAGAGAGAAGGAGAACATGGAAGGATTAATGAAAAATATGGCAACGTGATCAAAAGAAATAAGTCTCCAGACGCCAGCCTTTACTATTCAAAATAAATCCCCACAATTATGGTGCATTATTAATTGGAATATTAAATGATGTGGGACAAGAGGCGCTTACTAATTTGGCTGGTTCGGTCTGGTTGGGTTTGGTGGTGTGTGACGTTGTCTGGTTTAGTTGGCTCGGTGTGAAATATTATTTCAGACTCAAGGAACTATATAAAGCAAAGCTATAGTTATTCTGCACCTTAAGCCAGTCAACTCACCTCCGAGTCTCCGACCGAGCCAAACCAGCCCACCAACCTCCCGTGAGCCACCCCACCACCCAGACCCGAACCCGATAACGAGCACCTACCTCACGCGGACGCCCCGAGCAATCCCGGGCTTCATCGCCGACGAGCTCCGTCCCCGTCGATCCCAGCCTTCATCGCCGCGGGAGCGGCGTCCACCGCGCTGAGCACCCGAAGTATCTCGGCCTTCTTCCCCTGTCGGCCGCGGGAGCGGCGACGGCGGCGGCGCGTCCCCGTCGATCTCGGCCTTCATCGCCGCGGGAGCGGCGTCCTCCGCGCTGGCCACCGGAGGGATCCGCGACGAGCAGCGGAGACCCAGGCTTCTTCCTTGCCGCCGCGGAAGCTCCGACTACCTCAGCTCGTGCGCCTCCGCTACTCGATCTGCACGCCCGCGGCGACGACCCCTGCAGCGGCGCAACCAGCTCCATTTCCATCCTCGCGGCGACCCGACGAGTCCCTGCACGCCGCCGCGCCCCCGAGGAGCTCCGTCGCGCAACCTCCCTTCAGCGAGCTCCACCCCGACGCGCATCCTCCCCGCAACAATCTCCATTCCGGCATTAATCCTCCCCTTGGAGAGGTCCCCAGCTGCCTCGCCCCATCGAGCTTCTGATTCCGTGTCGTCGCTCCACGCCCAGGTCTTCTTGAAAGCATGGGGATTGTTCGACTCGTCGTGTTGAGCACCCCGGCAACTCCTTGCTTGCTTGCCAGTCGGAGCACCCTGCTGTGGGATTGCTCAGCCTGCTTGAATTTTGAAGCACGATCATCTCGATGTGCCCCCAAGCAATCTTCATAATCGACGGGATTTCTCCTACTACTGCTGGGGTGCTCTGCTCCTGTGTTTGTGGCGCTCTGTTCCTCACAGCCTGCAGAATGCCCAGGCGCGATTCAGTTGTTACTGCAGCACCTAGCTCAACAACGGCAGTGTTTCCACAACACAAATTGCACGGAGGAATCAATTACCAGGATTTAAAAACGTTTTGTTGTCAGATTGAGAGGCACTTGAGGATTCGCTGCCATTTTTGGTGTGCTAGGTGCTCAGACAGAAGGAAAAATCAATGTTGGCTCTTCTGACGAATAGGTCCTGTTCGTTTCCTTTAGCACTAAATGTTAGAAAGCTCTAAACAAAGAGAATCTAGTACTAAGTAAAGTTTAATGACAAAACCTTTTTACAGATAGATACATCTTTACGAGACGAATCTAATGTGTCTAATTAATTTATGTTTTGCTACAGTCATGCTATAGTAATGCTATAGTAACCATCGTCTAACCACAGCTTACTTACTCTCATTAGATTCGTCTCGCGAATTAGACCAGGAGTTCTGCAGTTAACGCATAACAACGCAAAGTGCTTTAGAGGTTCCCATAGAGAAGCCTCATGCTCTAGTGTGTGATGTGGATGTCCACCCATCAGCTTCTTCCTGTAACGTGGATGTGGTTGCGGGAGTGCAGCTCAAGTGTTCGATATATTGCCAAAGACGTGTTGTGCAGAATCAACTTTTGCAAATGAAGCAGCCAGTTAAAGAAATGGGTGAGATTTTTTATGCTATTGTTTACTTAATGAGGATTAAACTAGTGGGGCTAGCATGTATGATTGAATTAACTGAGATGAATGCTCGCTAGCAATTGTGGTAGAGCCTGACCAGGCAGGAACACAAAAGACATGTTTGTTTACCGCAAAGTGATTTCCATTTTACAGCTTGTACATTAAAGTTTGCTATGAGCTCGTAGTGCAGAAGTATGAAGCTCGTAGCCCTTGAACCACAAGCATGAATTTGCTGAAGAGAAATAATTACTGACAGAATAATTATTGAATCAACCTTGACATACAAGACACCCACAATTCCTCGCACAAATGGCAAGATAAGCAAGCCGGTAAGCTCTGTACGTGATGCAGGCGTTGAACGGAGATGATGTCTATTCAAGCACAAGACGATGAGTAGGTTAAATAATTGTTACCTCACCTGTGCAACTAATAGTCCTCGTTATAGGATACTTTTTGTAACAATTTCCAATGGAAGAATGTGTTGATCAAGCAGTAAAGTTGTATTGGTCAAACTATTGAGCCGAGCACAAATAGATCAAATCTGATTGGCACCTTATACCATAGCCAGAATAGGAAATCTTCCAAGCACAGGTTATAGATGCAGGGTACCAAATATCATCATGGCATAACCTGAATACTTTTTGGGACAATGCCAGAAAAATAAAAGAAATATGTGCTTATAGTACAACACAACACAGCCTAGTTTAACATAGGCCTCCGAGATTATACCATCACATACAAGCATCCTTGATGCACTACTTCCAAGCACAGACTATGTTATTACATAAAAGGAAACAAAGGTATTCCTTGCATGCACATATATCATGGTACTAGCTATTTCCAGCTTCAATTTATTGTGGTGGGAGCTGAAGAATGTCGCGCCTATGATCGATAAGTGATTTGAGGAACCACTGTAAGAAATATCACATAGTACGCTGCATCTCTTCTGCATTATGCAATAACAATTATTTCTCAACAGCTTCCTGCACTTTTCAACAAGTATTGTTGTCAATAAATACGTTGAACAATAATTACTGACAAATGATACAATAAATTACTGACAAATGATACAATAAATTACTGACAGATGATACAATAAAGCTAAAACTTTGTAAAAATTGAATCTGCTGGCAACAAGCATTCAGTAAAATGTGAGAGAAAATAAATTACTGGAGCAAAAGAAAATAACTTACTGTGTGCCAAACTATGCAGTAGATTCTTAGTAAAGCTACTGAAGATTTTCAAAATGAATTTACTGAAGTGTGTTTTTGGTTAACTATTGGATGATGATACTACCAATAGACTCTAAAGAATCATGTAATTACTGAAGATTTTGAAAATGAAGTTACTGAAGTGAGGCCAAAGTGAAATTACTGAAGATTCAAAAAATGAAGTTACTGAATTGGGCCAAAGTGAATCTACTGAAGTGATATTTTGTTAACTACTCAACTATGATACTAGCAACATACGAGAAATATTCATGTAGTTACTGAAGATTTTGAACGAAATTACTGAAATGGGCCAGTGAAATCAGTGCAAAACTACTAAAACTATTTTCAAACTGGAATTATTGAAGTGATGCTTGTTATTTACTGAAAGGTACCGGTGTGAAACGATTAAGCATTTTGAAAGTGATATTACCGAAGTAGATGTTTAGTTATTTACTGAATGAAATTGACAAAGCATTTTTCGAAATGAAATCAGTGCAAAACTACTAAAACTATTTTCAAACTGAAATTATTGAAGTGATGCTTGTTATTTACTGAAGGGTACCGGTGTGAAACTATTAAGCATTTTGAAAGTGATATTACCAAAGTAGATGTTTAGTTATTTACTGAATGAAAATGACTGAAAGATTAGTGAAAATTTATCAAAACATTTCAAATTGAAATTTCTGAAGTAGATGCCTTGTTATTTAATGAAGGTGCCGGTGTGGAACTACTATAGCATTTTCAAAATGAAATTTCTGAAGTAGATGCCTTGTTATTTACTGAAAGGCACCGGTATGAAACTATCAAATCATTTTCAAAGTGAAATTACTAAAATAGATGCCTTGTTATTTACTGAAGGTACCGGTGTGAAACTACCAAAGCATTTTCAAAGTGAAATTACTAAAGTAGATGCCTTATTATTTACTGAAGGGTACGGTGCAAAAAAAGCATTTTTAAGTGAAATTACTGAAGTAGATGCCTTGTTATTTACTGAAGGGTACCGGTGCGAAACTACCAAAGCATTTTCAAAGTGAAATTACTTGAATACTAGACACCATTGCAAAATCCATCATAAAAAGGGCATACAATACATGCCTCACCACTGCTTAAAAAGGTTTGAAATTAAAATTATATCGCAACTTGTAACTGGAGTACATCGAAAACTCTTATGCCGGCATACAAACAGGGCAAGCAGATGCAAAACTGCAGAAGAGGAAAATCACCAATCCCATAGGGGGAAAGCAGTGGAATACCTGTGAGGAGCTTCAATCATAGTCGTTCAATGCAGCGCCGCGCAACAGGTATTCACCAAGATTCAGTAATTTGTTGCCTCTTGTGATAACCATGGTTTAGTAATGTTAAGCTTCCGTGTTGCAACCCAACGTATATTCAATAATTTCTGGGTTTTAGAATTATTGAATTGTAACTCTAAATTGTTGGGCAACAGCTAGAGAAATTATATGTAATGTCAGTAATTATTAAAAACAACTATCAGTAATTTGTAGCTTCCATAATGTTTCCTATTTTAGTAGATTGTTCTGCCTACTGGGAAATTCTAACACCACTTCCAAGTCAGTAATTTGTGGCCCAGTTCTTTGTACAGTAGTTTGCGCTTCAGTAATTATTTCTTTATCAGTTTTCCAAGTGATTCATACTCTCAGTAATTGTAATTTCATTCTGTTCAGTAAATAATAAGATATCAACTTTAGTAATTTCACTATGAAAATGCTGTTTTGATATTTTTGTACCGACCTTTCAATCATTTTCATTCAGTAAATAACTAGAAATCACCTTCAGTAACTTTATTTTAAAAGATGTTTTGGTAGTTTTAGACCGGTACCCTTCAGTAAATAGCAACACATTTGCTTCAGTAAGTTAATTTCAAAAACTCTTTGATAGTTTGAAATAAACCAGTTAGTCAATTACATTCAGTAAATAACAAGACATTTACTTCAGTAATCTTTGAAAATGCTTTGGTAGTTTAGACCGGTACCTTTCAGTAAATAACAAGGCATCTGCGTCAGTAAGTTTATTTTAGAAATGTTTTGATAGTTTCAGATCGACCCTTAATTTCATTTAGTAAATAACAAGAAATCTATTACAGTAATTTCATTTTCATTCAGTAAATGACTAGACATCTAGTTCAGTGATATCGCCTTGAAAATGCTTTAGTAGTTTCACACTGGTAACCTTCAGTAAATAACAAGTTCATCTAAAAGATTCCTTGATAGTTGCATGCTGACCTTTCAATAATTTCTCATTCAGTGATTTCATTTCAAAAATGCTTAGTTTAAACATTCTTTGATAATTGTCAATCATTTTTCATTCAGTAAATAACAAGGCATCTAGTTCAATAAATGAACAATGTTTTACTAGGTTCACACCCATACCCTTCAGTAATTTTACTAATATATAATTTCCTGTAAGTTTCCCTTCGTATTCAAATATCAATATTTTTCTGAAATCTTCAATAATTTCACTTTGTACTCAGTAATTGCAACGAATACTAAACATGCCATGAACTCAGTAGCTTTTTATGCCTATTTATTCCCTTTTATTCAGTAATTTATTATTTCTCTCATATTACCAAATGGCTTTTCTGCAGATTCACTTATTTTGTTGCTACTAACATTGTATCAATATAGCATCAAACATGTGCTAGTAATTTATTGGATCATCTGTCAGTAATTTATTGTTCAACATATCAATTGACAACAATACATGTTGCAAAATGCAGGAAACTGTTGAGAATTAATTGTTATTGCGTATTGAAGAAGTTTTGTGGAGTTCAAGGATCCCTCAGATAACTTATTGATGCCCATGGAATGAAGGCCTCTTATTTGCTAATTAGAGCAGATAGCCTGTTGGCGAGCTCTGCCGGCAGCATGTGTATGCCGCTGGCGCCCATTCAGGTCTTTTGAGCATTTGAGAAAATGGATGCATCTATCCTGGTGTCATGCTCAACACTTGAAGCTATCTTAGAAGAAGATAATGAGCTTTAACAAGCTAGTTTGTTAGAAGAGAATGTACATACTGTAATATATGTGTTTCGGGACATCTGAATGTAAATTCACAATGGATATGAAATGTTTGTATGGCACTGATGCTTTTCTGTTGTATGTGTGTTAGGTTTATGTTGTTCAGTCAACATGCTAATGAAATGAAGCTTTCCTGTCTGACCTCTTTGTATTTGTATTCTTTTATGAGAATTCATATGATCTCATACTTATGCTGTGACCATGATCGAACTTTATTTGAATTATTGTTTGAGATTTTTTTGATTCTCTTTGTACAGTTCATTTTCAATATTCACTTATTATTATTCAGTAATTTTGCATTCGAATGATCTAGTAATTTCAATACATGGAACTAAGTTCAAGCTGTCACTATATTAACACTTTCAAGTCTTGATATGAAATGTATCAGTCGGTGCGCAATAATTGGATCCTTGTGCCAAAATTCCGTAGAAAATCATGCTTCCGTAGTGTGAGGGCAATAGTAATTCATGCTTCCGTGGTACGAGCTCACAGCAGACTTCTCTTAGCTTCAAGGCAAACCTTAGGTCCTTAATGTACAAGTTGTAGTAAAATGGAGTTCATTGATTCATGCTTCAGTCATTTTAAGTATGAGACTTCTACAACCGATCTTCCCTGTAGCTTCCTACTTCATGCCTAAATCACAGCTGCATCACCCTTTAAAATGGAGTTCCCTGCACTGCATCTGATTACCATGGATTATCCCTTCTGACTCAAGCATCTGGTTACCATGGTCATGGATTATCCCTTCTGAATCCTTCGATGGTTTAACCCATCCGAGCCATTATACATGCACGCTTCAGACATCAGACATGTGCAGACAGAGCGTGCAGGTTTCAGAAATTAGACAGCTAGTTTAACTTTGCATCTACCAAGATATGGCAGATTTGCTTCATTGTTACTACTCTTTATCTTGTTTGCTTCAGCTCGTAGGCACAGAGAAGTGGACTTCTTCCTGCTCGACAGACTCAAGCTACCAAACAGAAAAATAAACATTCATAGCCAATCCTTCTCTAAATCCCCATCGATTTGTACAAAATTGTGCAGCTCTCGTTGAGCTAGCTAAGATTTCATCCAAAGCTCTGGTTGTGCAGCCCGTTGGACAGCGAGATCTGCGTGAAGGCAACAGGAAAAATTGGGGACTGGACAGAGAGACACGGAGCGGAGAAGGCGCACGGCTGGATAATCCGTTCGGCCTTGCCATTCTGAGGTGATGTGTAAGGGCAAGACATGCGAAGTGTGACCCCATGGGTGAGCAAGAAAAGGCGCGATGAGGAGTTGTCAAACTCGTGACCATTATCACACTGGAGATTCTTAATAGTGGTGCTGAACTGCGTAGCAACAAGAGCAAAGAAGTGTGAGAGCGTAGAGAATGCGTCAGATTTGAGTCGCAATGGGAAGGTCCATAAATAATGTGTGTAATCATCAAGAATGACAAGATAATACTTGTAGCCCGAAACACTAGCAATGGGTGACGTCCAAAGATCACAATGTATTAAATCAAATGGTTTGCTAGTACGGGTGGAGGACCTAGTAAAGGGTAAACGCACATGGTGCCCAAGCTGACATGCATGACACAAAGTATTCGAGTCACTTTTATTACAAGAAAAATCTAAAGAGCAACCTAAGCGAGATAAAGACTCATGACCAAGATGACCAAGACGCCTATGCCACAGAGTGGAGGATGTGGTGGCCACCAAAGCACGGGGATGGAGCACCGCAGGATGAATGGAGTAGAGCTGCCTGGAGCTATTGCACCTGACGATCACGTTCTTCATTTTGAGATCCTTCACAGAAAGGCCATAAGGGTCAAATTCAATGGAAACTTGATTGTCAGTGGTGAATTGGCGAACAGAAATAAGATTCTTGATAATATCAGGAGAAACAAGAACATTATGCAAATAAAGGATGCCCCGGGCAGAGGGAAGGGTGGCAGAGCCAATGGAAGTGACGGGTAAAAGAGAACCGTTGCCAACAATGATATTAGAAGGAGTGGAAAGAGAGGGGGGTTGAGAAGAGACAAGAATACCGGGGTTGGAAGCCGTGTGAGAGGAAGCTCCTGAGTCCATGATCCACTCCATCCCGGGTGGAGGTGCGAGCGTCATGGTTTGGAAGGCCTGCGCCAGGGAGTTGGGATCCCACTAAAAGCTGGCAGGAGAGGGCGCCATGTACTGCACAGAGGGCGCCGGCGTCTGGAGACCATACAGGCCGTAAGGGCTGGCACCGTAGAGGGGGACGGGCAGGCCTGCAAGGGGCGCCGATCCAACAGGAGCGTATGGGCCCAGAGCCTGCGGCCCACCCGTAGCAGCAGCAGCCGCGGCGTAGGCTTGGGCCTACGGAGGCCGGGGCGGCCCAGTGGGAGTAGAGGTCGGGCAAGCGCCGAGCAGGCCGCCGACGTGGCGCGGGTCCGAAGCCGTGGGCCAGACGGTGAACGTCCCAGTCCACGGGTCGAAAGCGGGCCGCCAGCTAGTTGGCCCAGTGCTGCTGGACGCG
>LAPY01004094.1:0-15392 GCA_000970635.1 Eragrostis tef
GTAATGCATCGTCAAATAGATACGATGAGGATCAAATAGCAACTCATTACAAGGCAGTTGAAGATTTACTTTCTGAAAACGCCCTGTCAGTTGAACACAGCACTGCAGAGGCAAGCAGGATGCACACGACAGGAGATGAAGTATTGCTAGAGGCAAGGCTTCCCAGATAAGTGCTCGCCTGAACAAAGGTGCTTATATATTCATATGTAATATACGGCATGGAGCAAAAATTCTTGCATTTGTTATGTTCTGAACAATATGGAAAGCGTCCTGTATGACATTTGTTTTGTCATGATATTTCTGCACTACTATATTTGGGATGATCTCAAGATTGAATGTGTGTGGGGGAAAAATGTGGTTTTTGAATGTGTTTCAGCTTAATTTTCAAATGACTTGTTTACGCTCCTTATGCCACTTGTTATCTTTTTGTTGTTGCCTTCCACGTTTGAAACTTTTGTGACGTAGAGGCTTAAACCGTAACTGCTAGCTCTTGGTTGCAGCTGCTCTGATTAGGATTTGTCTTCAGTGTATCCTGGCTGCTCTGAAGTTGTCTATAAGACTTGATGAAATGCTGTCTTGTTCTTCTTGACTACCTGTTTGCTGCTTCACCAGAGAATGGATCCGGGCGTACCTTAAAGCGTGTTTAACCTGAACATAATGCAACAGATTTCTGCTGTAGAGAATACTCTGGCTTCTGGGAGTGGTATAGTACTGAAAACGTAAACCTCCAATCCGTGTTGCTAGCTATGGCAACGTAACCAGCTAGTGTGCAGGACTCGGAAGGCAGGACACCCGTCTCGGTGACGAACCAACGGGAGCCGGCGCCGCCGCCCCTCTTTCGTCCGCTGGCGGAGAGGACAGGCAAGAGGAGGCGGCAACGCGAGCCGACGTTGGCTGCTCGATGGCATCCGAGACCTCCCAGCAAGGGTTCTGCGGACGGACGCAGGGGTACCCCTTGCCGCGGCGGCGTCGACCTCTGTCGGGAGGGGCAATCCGAGGAGGCCGGGTTGGAGACGGCCGACCGGCGATGCGGAGGCACACCACCGCCGGACTGGATAAGGTTTGCTTACTTTCTCCCCATGTCTCTCACCTTTTTTTTTTTCGCATTTTGCAAAGCATCGTCATCAGTAGCATAAGCAGACATCGTGTGTGCAGAGCTCTATCGGTCGTCCAGAAGAAAATCAGTGATTGCAAGCATGGATTTCCTTATAGTTGAGCAGACCGAAATTGGGAGGTTCCATGTAATCATTCAACTAACACAAGGTACTACAGTTCGGACCTTGTCTTCTGGTAGACTTCCCTACCTTTCTCTTCTGGTAGGCTTTTTGAATTCGTACTCTCGTGCTCCCTTAGTCCCTTTGCAGACCAGAGGATAAAACATGCTGAAAAGTAGAACCACAGCTGAATTATAAATCTTTAATGTAGCCACCGTGAGAGGAAATCTAGCAAGTTCTAATCAAATTGGATCTTTTTTTGTTACTGGTATCCTAATCATGCATTCACCTTTTGAACCGAGTACTGTCTTTTTCCTTGGAAAAGGAAGAGTGCTGTTGTAATCAAGTGGTTAGGTGGTAGAACAGGGAAGGAAAATTCTGCGACCTTCATATGGACGCGAATTCCTTGTTGTTTCATGTGGTATTAGAACTTAGAAACAGATAGCGGGATAGTATTAAGTAGCTTATAGTTTGCTTGAGGAATGGAGATTAGATGAAAATCCATGATCCTTGCTATTCTGCAGTTAGCATGGAGAGACTAGCTCGTAGGAAAGTTGGATTCGCTGTGGCTGTGATTGCAGTTTTGCTGCGGCAGCTGTTAGGTGCAGCCGCACTGAGCACAACAAGAGCTAACTGCAGCACCCACTGTGGGAACATCCGTATCCCCTATCCGCTTGACATCGAGGCAAGCTGCTACCATGTTGGCTTCAACCTCACGCGTGATCTCTTGCAGAACCCACCCAAGCTATTCCTTGGCGATGGCACAGTGGAGGTGCTCGAGATATCCATTCCCAGTGGCACGGTGCGAATCAATAGCAGCAGCATCGTGCCATTATCGAGTCGTCAGAAAGGAAGGTATCACACATGGGATGGCCTCAGAAGGAGCGGCCCGTTTTTTGTCTCACCAGACAAGAACAATGTTTCTGAGTTTGTGAGGTTGGCGCTGGAGAAAGCTACAAACAATTTTGACAGAGCTCGTGAGGTTGGCGGTGGAGGACATGGTGTTGTGTACAAAGGTATTCTAGACCTACATGTTGTTGCCATCAAGAAATCAAAGATTGCAGTACAGAAAGAAATCAAGGAGTTCATAAATGAGGTTGCAATTCTGTCTCAGATAAACCATAGGAACGTGGTTAAGCTCCTAGGATGCTGCCTTAAGACAGAAGTTCCATTATTGGTGTACGAGTTCATTTCAAATGGAATCCTTTCTCATCATTTTCAAAGTTGCCTACCATGGAATGATCGACTTAGGATTGCACTTGAAATTGCTAGAGCTGTGGCCTATCTACATTCAGCTTGTTCAGTGCCAGTATTCCACAGGGATATCAAGTCTTCTAATATACTGCTTGATGATAGTTTAACAGCAAAAGTGTCTGACTATGGTGCTTCAAGGTACATTCCAATTGATCAGACGGGAGTGACTACAGCTGTTCAGGGAACATTTGGCTATTTAGATCCCATGTACTATTATACAGGTCGGCTGACAGACAAGAGTGATGTTTTTAGCTTTGGTGGTCTTGTTGAATTGCTCACTAGGAAGAAACCATCCCTGTATAGCTCCGACAGCGGCATTTTGTCTCGCTTCTCATGGAAGGCAACTTTGCTGACATAATAGATCCACAAGTCATGGAGGAGGGAGATGGTGAAGTCCAAGAAGTAGCTGCACTAGCGGTAATGTGTACAAAGCTAAACGGAGAAGACCGGCCTACAATGAGAGACGTGGAGATGACACTTGAAAACTTGAGAGCTAAGAAGAACCATACTCCAGGTGATAAATCAAGGAGATCAGATGGAGATAAAACTGCACATCTGTACATGTCAGCCAAAGGGGTTTCAAATGAATCGTGTAGACAGTACACCATGGAGGAGGAAATCTTGTTGTCAGCATGGCATCCTCGGTGATGTTTCCTTTTGGTCTCACGAACAGCACACTTATACATAGTCATTCATGTCGAGTCGAAGAGCAAAGATTCTTGCCCGCTTCTGTTTTCTTCTAAATATTTTTCTGCATATTTGATCAGCCATATTTGTTTGGTTAAATTGATTTCCTATACTTTCATGTGTAGAGGTGGAAATACAAAGTCAGGAAAGCTTGCTTATACATATGACTAATAACCGAAATCTGGAGTCTTGTCCTCGTTCATTGCCCAGCTTGATTTTTTTTTTCGAGGATATTGCCCAGCTTGATGATCACACATCCTTTTCGTTCTGTACTCTTTGTGAACGTTTCTGTTAACCAAACTCGAGCAGAGCTGGTGATACCTTTCTATCGGATATCATCATCATCATCAGGTGTTGGAGCATATGTTTTTGTCCCAACTTAAACTTTGTATGATGATAAATGACTAGCGAGCTATTTGTCTATAATTTTTTTTCGAAATTTTTCTGACTCATGTATGACATGCACAACACCCTCACCATCCCTCTAGGGACCACATGAAGCTGTGCCAACTCCTTCGTTTAGTCGGACACAGGACACTGGTCACAATAATCCGGTCGTACACCTAGCATGACTAATTTTTTAAATATTTTTGTCCAAACTTTTCATGCAAGGATTTAAATTCAGGCGTTTGACAACCATAGTCTGCATACCACCAATGATTACAGGGATTCTAGTATTTTGGCTGCATGGATTTTTATATTTAGAGTCGACGAAAGTAGGTGACAGGAATCAGGCGCCATGTTTCCAGTCACGCGGAGCGGCATGATATTTTCTATGGATGGAGGACTAGCCAACGAATACACTAGCAGTTTTTTTGTTAATGGAACGAAAGGTACCAGCCTCCACACCCATAAGCCAGTTAGTAATTCAATTTCAAATGGTTATATCATCCTAAACCACAAATCAAAATAAATAGATAATGAGTGTCCTAGCGCTGTACCGTCGTAGTCAGAACCCGCTGGAGCCTGGAGGTTCAAAACAGCGTGAGCACTACAAGTCAGTCCCAAATCAAGTCGCCATGTGCAGGTTTTTCCACAGACGAAAATTATAGGTTGTACTGCTCGACCTTTTGCATAATTGCGTACACGCGCAAGCGCAACATGGTGAAGGTAGATAGTAGGAGAGTCGCAGCGTTCGCTGCCGTGGTCGCCACGCTGCTGTTGCTGCCCCTGCCGCACGGCGCCGCGGCAGCAGCTGCAGCAGCTAACGGGCTGGAGAGCAACAACTGCACCAGGAGCTGCGGCAACATCAGCATCCCGTACCCGTTCGGCGTCGAGCCGGGCTGCTTCTACGCCGCCGGCTTCAACCTCACATGCCGGGATGGCTCTCCTCGGCCTCATCACCCGGCCGAGCTGTACCTCGGCGACGGCACCGTGCAAGTGCTCGATATCTCCGTTCAACACAGCACGGTGCGCATCAACAGCACCCGAGTGGATTGGCCGGGTGATGACGATAACGGCATAACCCCGAACAGAACATGGGGGGACGGCCTCCCACGGAGCGGGCCGTACTTCCTGTCGGAGTCGGTGAGCATGTTCCAGGCGATAGGCTGCGGCATCCAGGTAAGCATAACAGGGGGACAATACAACGATTTGGCCAGTTCTTGCACTGCTGTTATCTGCCCGTCTATGGGGAACGGATTCACTGGTGGTGTTGCTTATGGGAATGGTAGCTGCTTGGGCAATGGCTGCTGTCAGGCAAACATTCTTGTAGGCTCCTCTTTCTACAATATCACGATCAACAGGCTTCCTGGCTCACCACCCTATGCTCTTGCTCTGTATATTGTCGACCATAGTTTTCGTTTCACCAAAGATATTAGTCAAGATCCAGGGCAAGGTCCCAAAGCGCTACCAGCCACGCTAGACTGGATAATCAATAATTCATCATGTCCAACAAATACATCGGCCCCTGAATGTCGCAGTAACCACAGCTATTGCCAAAACTCCGGTACCTATGGCCATGGCGGGTATAGGTGCCAATGCTCTGATGGTTATGAAGGTAACCCTTATGTTCCTGGTGGATGCCAAGGTACGTAGTTAATCAACTTGTCTTTTTTATATTACTTTGAATTCATGGATCTTCGGAGTGCAATGTCTAATTAACTTCCCTTTGTTTGTTTAGATATTGACGAATGCAAATTTCCGGACAACTATGATTGCTACGGCCATTGCGAGAATACACCGGGAAGTTTTATATGCCAGTGCAATATCGGTTATACAGGCAATGCTTCCATTCCAAATGGATGCAGAGGTACGCAGTACATTCTAAGAGATAATTGCAATACAGCAGGTCAAGTCGGCCTTTGAACTTCTCTATCAACCGAACCTATCTAGTTTCATTTTTTATTTTTGCCCTTTCCTCAATGAAAAACATCACACTTGATGGTTAATATATAGCACAATTCATTTAATTTCATTCTCCTTATATCTTCTGCTTAACTTAGTGTATACATGTTTTTAGACATTGATGAGTGTGAGCACCCGGAAGCACACTCGTGCTACGGGACCTGCCAAAACTTTCCTGGAACCTTTCAATGTCAATGTCCTAGTGGAACCTATGGAAATCCTTTGAAGAAAGGGGGATGCATTACAATCAAGAATTCTTACACAGGTATCAACCACTATGTTCAATTTTCACCTTGTTTTCTTTATAAGTTGTATAATTGCAATTTTACATGTGCATCTCTGAGTAAGGAAATTTATGTAATATTGTAAAACTAAATATTTTCTCACTTGAACACATTCGTTGGTTAGAAATATTGAATTTAGCCTATAACTATTGTTTTCAGGTTAGGAGTGGGTGGTGGTACAATTCTTTTGCTTCTGGGACTTTGTGGCCCCTTTATATTGCGTAAAATCAAACTACAGAAAAACAGGAAGATGAAACAGAAATTCTTCAACCAAAATCATGGATTGTTATTGCAGCAACTGATATCACGGAACACAGATATTGGTGAAAGGATGATAATTACTTTCAAGGAGTTAGAGAAGGCTACAGACAATTTCAACAGAACACGTGTGGTTGGTGGTGGAGGGCATGGCGTTGTGTTTAAAGGAATTCTAGACTTGAATGTTGTGGCAATCAAGAAATCAAAGATTGTGGTACAAAGAGAAATTGATGATTTCATAAATGAAGTTGCGGTTCTCTCTCAAGTGAACCATAGAAACGTGGTGAAACTCTTGGGATGTTGCCTTGAGGCAGAAGTCCCATTGTTGGTTTATGAGTTCATTTCAAATGGAACCCTTTATCACCATCTTCATGTTGAAGGAGTCATATCACTACCATGGGATGATCGAGTGAGGATTGCAATGGAAGTTGCAAGAGCCCTATCCTATTTACATTCAGCTACTTCAATGCCAATATTTCATAGAGATATTAAGTCCTCAAATATACTACTTGATGACAATTTAACTGCAAAAGTATCAGACTTTGGAGCTTCTCGGTACATCCCAGTTGATAAAACAGGAGTCACTACAGCGGTTCAGGGAACTATGGGTTACTTGGATCCGATGTACTACTATACAGGTCGACTAACAGATAAGAGTGATGTCTTCAGTTTTGGTGTTCTTCTCATAGAGCTGCTCACAAGAAAGAAACCATTTGTCTTTCATACTGATGATGGAGATGGTCTAGTTTCACACTTCGTCTCACTACTTGCAGAAGGAAAATTGATTGACATAATAGATCCTCAGGTTTTGAAGGAAGAAGATGGAGAAGTACAAGAAGTAGCTGCCCTTGCCGCAGTGTGTACTAAACTGAAGGGAGAAGACCGTCCTGCAATGAGGGAAGTTGAGATGACACTAGAGAACTTACTCGTCAAGAAGAAGAAGCAAGTTCCATGTGATAAAACTGCAAGGAGGTATGGTGATGATCAGACTCCAGTTCACTATATCTCAACCAGACGTCCTACAGATGAAGCAACAAGCAGGCAATACACTATGGAAGAGGAGATGTTGTTATCTGCAAGCTACCCCCGTTGAACATCTGCAGTAATAAATAATTTTTTATTTAAGTATATGAATTCCTACGTGCTTCTTAATTGTACAGTGTAAACCTTTTAGATAAGCATTTGCGAGACTGTTTGCTTCATATAGTTTCTTGCTCGATCCAGTACTAAAAAACAGTACTATTTCGGTTAGTGCTTCCAATGCACGTGAAATGTTATTTTCCCGTGTGCTGAAAGAAGCATGGATTTAAACAGAGTAATCAATTCGCTCTGCATTCTTGAGATAATGCAACTCAAAACCGAGAGGCTGGCTCTTGGTACCAGCCGACGGAGATGATGCTCCAGAGTTCAGACGGGAGTTTATTGTTCCAGAAACGGCCCTTAACGACCAGCAGTCTTACAAATGTCGTGCCATGGTTCTGGGTGGCAGGCTGGGTGGCACCGTGATATTGCAGCTGAAGCTTGCAACAAAACAAAATACGATTCTAGCTGGCGCCGATGTGAAGTGCAGCAAAGTCGAGGGTGAGCAGCGGTAACTAACCTGAATCTAGTCGGGGGAGGGTTCAAGTAGTTTAATTTGAGCACCGTGGCACGCCACGGCATTCGCTGCAGCAAGTGGCGCTAGTCAGACTCCGACTACTCACCGCGTTGGTAACGCTCATCCTTCCCGTGTTTCCACCCACGCCATGCTCGGCCCTGCACGCTCGTCCGGAGTTCAGCGACCAGACAGAGCACGGCAGCGTACGCGCGCCATATACCGGAGTCTGGAGCTGGTCTTCAAACATTTTGCTGTCCCAGTCGCGCATGCTCCGCAGCAGGGCGAGATTTTAGGCCGTCATGGCGGCATATCAATGCTATTTTTTGGAGCACATCCGGATGATTTTTTTAGATGATGGAAAAAAGAGTAGCAGCCAGTTATTAGTTTTGCGGCACATCCAGCAGCGACCAATCAACACAACATAAATAAGAGGACGTTAATCTAATGAACTGATTTTCGTCAACACATGTTAAAGTTATGAGTAGCAAAAATGATGGGAAACCAGGACCATCTTGTTTTTTTTTTTTTTTTTTTGAGATGGGATCGTCTGTTGATTTCACTTATCCTGTCTATATTGCTGATGGAGGTTTCAATTATACGGACGTCATGTGATACATTATTTTCCTTTTGGCCCTGAAGCAGCGCCGGCCATTTTAGACTGGATAATCAATATTTCGACATGTCCTGCAAATACAAGTGACCGCGCATACTACCATTCCGTCATATCGGCTTTGAGTTCGATCGTACGTAGTAACTCGAAGAGCAGGCGAATCTCAGAGCCGTCCGAATGGCAAATGCAATCGAGGTGCGTCTTCTACAAGTGTTTTTTACACCTTCTTCTGTGGTTCATGGATTCCTTTTGTCCGGAGTCCCGCACTTGGCAGGAACTTTCCACGTAAAGCCCCGACTCTTCTTCTCCTGCGGCGTGAGGCTGCTGTAGTTCTTCCACTGCACTAGCACCTCCCTCAGATCGTGCAGCTTGTTCCCGAGCCCGACGCAGCAGTTGGCGTGCATCGTGCACGCCGCGGCGATGTCGTTGCGGAAGAACTGGCAGAAGCCGCCGAAGCGAGCCGTGTCGAGGGACTGGATGCGCGCGCCCAGCTCGGCGGCGAGCCCTCGCTTGACGTGGTTGAACACTGTCTGCTCGTGGTCCGCCGGGAACCTCTGCCGCGCCGCGCGCCACCGCCGCAGCATCTCGACGGTCCGGTTCGTCGCCTTCACGTAGTAGAACCCCGTGTTGGGCCAGTTGCCCAGGCTGTCGGCGTCGCCGAAGAACAGGTCGCTGGACGTCGTCATGTCCGCGAACACGCTGATGTGCCGGAACGGGTTGCGGAACCACACGATGTCCACGTCCTGCATGTACGTATATATATACGCGCATATATCATTCTCAACCACATGTCGCACGCACATGAAAATCGTCAGAGCTAGCTCAGATTCCTAACTCTCGCGCGTTCTCATGGATGCAGGATGCTGCGTACCGTGAAGAGGAAGTTGTAGCCGAGCTCGAGGACGCGCTGCTGCAGCGAGAGCTTGGTCCACACCAGCTCCACGTAGGCCTTGCTCATGAAGTCGTTCGCGGAGCTCAGGTTCATGGTCTTCACCTCGAGGAGGTAGCAGTGCGCGTGGACGGCCTTGCAGTGGGCGAACGCCTTGGCGTCCACGGCCACGACGAGGACGTGGTTCAGGAGGTGCTCGATGCCCTCGCCGGCCCGGAAGCTCTCGCGGAAGACGCCGAGCAGTGAGTTGGGCCGCGCGAACGCTTCGTTCACCGAAGTGATGATCACCGTCCGGTCGTCGGTGGCGACCCTGGGCAGCAGCTCGGCCAAATCTGCAAATTCGGACTGAGTGGCGTGCACAGTTCGTCAATCACGCCATTCTTTTACACAATGAAAAAAATGAACTAATTAAGCACACAACATTACCTGATTAGGATCTTTGGGTACAACAGCTACCGGGGGTTGTTCTCCAATCTTGGTGTAGTTGCCCTTCGTCAGCATGTCAGACGACCTCCCAACGTTTGCGAGCGGGAATACGACGAGCACAGTAAGGGCAGCTGCAAGCGACATCTCAAAGAGGAATAAGAGGATACGACGTAGAATGCCCTTCTGGAAGTCCATGGTACGTAATTTGCAACGCAACAGGGCCTAGAGAAAGAGATTTTTCCTGTTTAGCGAATGAGGCATGAGACTGTATTTCAGGGTGGATTTATAGCAGAGCGTAGCAGCAACATCCAATGGGATATGCTACCCTCCTTCCCTCCGAAACCCCGGCCCCATGTTTGCTCCGAATCCGAACCTCAAATGCAACCGAAAGCCTCTCTTCTACATGGACTGGAGAAGATGCACGGGACACTCTGCTTCTATTCCATTGATGTCAACTTAAGCGCGCAGCTTGATCAAGTCGTCTTTTGGACTTCTGTTTAAACAAACAAGAATTAATATTGGATGGATCAGCCAATAGGACCAGCCCCCTAACGGACTACGCTACTGTTTACAGCTGTGTGTGTGAATTATTTTATTTACCTTGTGTGCTACAGCCCAAGGTAAGAAAAACCGGCGTAGTATCAGAAACTATCGCGCTTGCCTTTGGGTGCTGATTCGGGGATGTGGCCGGGCTTTACTCGTCAGCAGTCGCTATCAAATTACGTGGTAGCTTAAGCAAATTCGAGGACTTTTCGATGGATTTGGTACAACTAGCTAGCCAGAAGCTTTCGGTTTGGAGTGCGGACTAGATTACCGTCCCACGGTCTGGCGCCTGTTAACAAGGCAGCGAAGTACGTACGAATCCAGACGTTCAAAAAATTTGACAACGCACCACCACTGACGTTTGGGTGGCATATACATATGTACGGAACTACTCGTCGTAACCTGGGAGCATGGTGCAAAACTGCGAATCTAATTGTTTTCTTATATTACTAAAAAAAATAGTGTTTTCTTATGATCCAGAGCAATGGTCTTTGACCTGGTCAACCTACCTGCTCATTTTTTTCAAGCAAAACCATGGTCTACTATTGCAGCAATTAATATCACAAAATGTGGGTATTGGAGAAAGGGTGATTATTTTCTTACCAGAGCTGGAGAAAGCCACAAACAATTTTGATAGAGCTCGTGAGGTTGGTGGTGGAGGACATGGTGTTGTGTACAAAGGTATTCTAGACCTACATGTTGTTGCGATCAAGAAATCAAAGATCGCAGTATAAAAAGAAATCAAGGAGCTCATAAATGAGGCTGCAATTCTGTCTCATCAGATAAACCATAGGAACGTGTGGTTATGCTCCTCGGATGCTGCCTTGAGACAGAAGTTCCACCATTGGTTACGTGTTCATTTCAAATGGAACCCTTTCTCTACCATCTTCATGTTGGACGAGCATCGGTACCATGGAATGATCGACTAAGGATTGCACTTGAAATTGCTAGAGCTGTGGCCTATCTACATTCAGCTAGTTTAGTGCCAGTATTCCACAGTGATTCTTCTAACATACTGGTTTAACAGCAAAAGTGTCCGACTTTGGTGCTTCAAGGTACAATCTAATTGATCAGACGGGAGTAACTATAGCTGTTCGGGGAACATTTGGCTATTTAGATCCCATGTACTATTACACAGGTCGGCTGACAGACAAGAGTGATGTTTTTAGCTTTGGTGTTCTTCTCGTTGAATTGCTCACTAGGAAGAAACCATCTCTATATAGCTCCGACAACGGCCACGGCCTTGTTTCACATTTTGTCTTGCTGCTCATGGAAGGCAACTTTTCTGACATAATAGATCCACAAGTCAAGGAGGAGGGAGATGTGTAGAAAGCTAAAGGGAAAAGACCGGCATACAATGAGACACGTGGAGATGACACTTGAAACTTGCGAGCTAAGAAGAAGCACGCTCCAAGTAATAAATCAAGGAGATCAGATGGAGATGAAATTGCAACATGTTATCTGGAGGAATTTCAAATGAATCGAGTTGACAGTACACCATGGAGGAGGAAATATTGTTATCAGCATGGCATGCATCCTCGGTGATGTTTCCTTTTGGTCTCACAAATATCACACTTATAGATAGTCATTCATGAAGCTATCGAGTCGAACAACAAAGATTCTTTGCCACTTATGTTTTCTTCTAAATATCTGCATATTTGAGCCGCCATATTTGTTTATTTAAATTGATTTCGTATTCTTTCACGTGACGAGGTGGAAATGCAAAGCCAGGAAAGCTTGTGATCGTTGAATGCATGCCTGTTAATCGAAATTGGAGTTTTATCCTTGTCATTGCCCAGCTTGTTAACTAACAGGTTTTCTTTCTGTGCCCGTTGAACATTGCAAAAGTATATACCACAGATACCAGCTGGTGCGAACGTTCCTGCTAACTGAAACTCAGGGTAGTTTCGCAAACACACACACACACACACACACAACCCCTCAACTCTGGGTGGTGGCATCATGACATTGCAGCTGAACCTTTCCAGCAGACACGAGCCAACCTGGGGACAGAGTTACAGGTGATTGAGCACCGCGGCCCTCGCCGCAGCAGGCGGACTCGAAGGTAAAAAAATGTTTCCGTGTCAGCAGGGGGAAAGAAAATTCTCTGCGTGCGCGCCGGCAGGGTAAGAAAAGTTGTACCCATGCGTGAAACATATCAAATTGTTGACAACAGAATGTGCCAAATTCTGGTGTCTAACACAAATCAACTAGAAATGAATAAAAATCGGTGTAGTGCTATCTTGGTGGTTCTGGACCTGAAACACTTTAGACGAGGACCAAGACTTGTCAACTCACCATCGCCGTGCAGCAGGGGCTCATATTGGTTGTTTTGGACCTAAGTAGCACCGCAAACTGGATCTTAATGTACTCACACGCCACCCATAGACTGCAGAATCAGACGCACTCCAGTAGTCCTGGCACATGGCGACGGCACATCATAGTTGGGGAGCCATAGCTCCCCAACTATGCCGGAGTAGTTGCCAAGCTGTTGCTGCTGGCGCCGAGGCAACGGCACCAGGTGCGGCGCAGCAACTGCACCAGGAGCTGCGGCGACATCAGCATCCCGTATCCGTTCGGCATCGAGCCCGGCTGCTACCACGCCTCCGGGTTCAACCTCATCTGCAGGAAAAACTCGCGTCGGCACGGCCTGCTCGAGCTCTTCCTCGGCGACGGCACCGTGCAGGTGCTCGAGATCTCCGTGCCAAATGGCACTGTGCGCATCCGCAGCCCCCGCGTGGAAGTGATGAACCACGCCGACGGCCGCACCGCCATAGGACCAGGGGGAGCCCGCGTGGTCACGGACGACCGCGTCGCCCGCACCGCCAACGGAACATGGGGAGCCGGCCTCCCACGGGGCGGGCCATTCTTCCTATCAGAGGAAACAAACAATATAGCGGTTGTAGGTTGCAACGTTCAGGTTGATCTTCACGGGGGTGCGCATGACGACTTAGTCAGTTCTTGCTCTGCCGTGTGCCCCTGGAGAAGACGGATTCATTAGTGGCTTTGTCAACGGCGCCTGCACAGGCATCGGCTGTTGTCAGTCACCCATCATCATAGGCTATTCCTTCTACAACGTCCAAATCCACATGTTTAACGGATCATCCGGCGATGAATATTATATCTACCTTGCTGATGGTGTTTTCAATGATACCGACATCTTATTTGGTCGCGTTCATCGAGCATTTGGGGCCAAGTTAGACTGGATAATCAATAATTCGACATGTCCAAAAAGTACATCCGCCCCCGAGTGTCGCAGCGCCCACAGCTATTGCCAAAACTTCTTTGCCAGGGGTCATGGTGGGTATTTGTGCCAATGCTCTGACGGTTATCAAGGCAATCCTTATGTTACTGGTGGACGCAAAGGTAGTATTCAGTCAATTGTTGTTTTCTCTATAGCTGTGAAGACTAGATTCTGCAAATATCCATGTTTCGTGCTTTCCTACTCCTTATTGTTTGTTCAGATATCGATGAATGCAAATATCCAGACACCTATCATTGCTACGGGGACTGCAAGAATACACAAGGAAGTTTTACTTGCGACTGCCATACAGGGTTTGTAGGCAATGCTTCAATCCTAAATGGATGCATAGGTAAGTAAAATAGTCAAATTTAGTATTGCAACTTAATTAGGACCGGTGAGTGCAGCAGGTTAAGTAAGGCGCTGTTCTAGATACTTAATTATCAATATATACAAAGGGAAAGCATATATAAGCTGCATTAGATTTGGTTAAAATTACATTTACTTCCATTTTCAATTGATCGAACAGAAGTGACTACAGTGATTCAAGGAACAATGGGTTACTTGGATCCAATGTATCACTATACAGGCCGACTCACAGACAAAAGTGATGTTTTTAGTTTTGGCGTTCTTTTGATAGAACTACTAACTAGAAAGAAGCCATGTGCCTACCGTTCTAATGATGGGGATGGTCTTGTTTCACGTTTTGCCTCACTACTCATGGGAGGAAAGCTTGTTGACATAATAGATCCTCAAATTCTAGAGGAGGAAATTGGAGAAATGCAGGAAGTAGCCGCACTAGCCGCAATGTGTACTAAATTGAAGGGAGAAGACCGACCTACAATGAGAGAAGTGGAGATGATACTTAAAAATTTAAAGAAAAAGTCTATTTTGTCTCCCTCAACTTTTATAGAAGGTGTAACTTTTACCTTCAATTACAAAACCGGTAACCTGACTCCCCCAACTCCTTCTCTTATTTCAATTTACCTCCCTCGGCGGTTTTGAGAGCGGTATTGTCCGACGTGGCACAGTGGGTCCCACATGTCAGGCGCCACGTCATTTTTCTTTTCTTTTTTTCCTTTTTTTTCTCTTCTCCTCTTTCTCCCGGACGCCACGCCGCTTGCTTCTTCTCGTGGCGCCGCATCCACCGCCAAGCACGCGCCGCTGCCTCCTCCCCGCTCCGCCCCGCCCCCGCCCCGCGTGGGGAGCCGCAAGGCCAAGCCGTCGGGCAGCACGCCATCGGCCTCCACACGCGTCGCCGCCCAGCCTTGAGGAGCCACAAGGCCACGCCGCGATTGCGCCTCCGCCCAACCAATGCGCGCGCCCAGCCGTGCACTACTTCCTTCTTCTTGGCTGACGCTGCGCTGCCGTCTAGCCGTCTCCTTCGCTTCCCCAACCTGGGCTGTCCCCGAGTCGCGCTGTCTTCGCTGCCGACCAGCCATGGGCTGCCGCACGCCGCCTCCCCATCACCGGCCCGCTCCTCCACTCCCGTCGATGCACCCTGACCAAATCAGCGTTATGGCGAGCCGAGCTACCACGCCGTCGCGTGGCTGCGACGCCGCCGAGCTCCAGACGAACTCCACCCGAGCTCCAAACGAATGCCAGCTCCGTTCGCGCGGCTCCTACGACACAGTAGAAGCATCAGCACACGGCGGCGCACCCAGCCGCGGTGCCGCCGGCCACCTCGCCGCAGCCCCGCTGCTGCTGCTGCTGCGCAAGGTCGACGCCATCCACGAACACACCCAACTCCATCAAATTGGGTTGCAGAGCATCAGAAAGGAGTGGTTTACTCTACGTTTTGGTTGCGGCTGAGGAAAATTGGAGTGGAATTAGTTTGAGAGGAGAGGATTAGGTTCAGGAAGACGATGGGGGCTAGGAGTGCGAACGCATGGTACCCGATGTACGCGAGCTGCGCGAACAACGCCTGAAGCTGAAGACGGCGACCTGCCTTCACGCTGCCATTGTCCACGCCTTGCTCCCCTACTCACTGCCGTCAACCATGACCATGCCCGGCTCCCCTGCCTGCTGCTGCATTCCGCAACC
>LAPY01004094.1:15455-26564 GCA_000970635.1 Eragrostis tef
TATGTCCTGCTTGTGTGCACAGTCGGTGTTCGACGAAATGCCGCACAAAGGCCGGTGTTCAACGGGAAGAAAGAGAAAGAAAGGGAGAGAGAAGAGGTGACGTGGCACTGACATATGGGAGCCACATATGCCACGTCAGACAATACCGCTTTGAAAACCGCCGAGTGAGGGAAACTGAAGTGAGAGAGTCAGGCTACCCGGTTTTGTAATTGGAGGTAAAAGTTGCACCTTCTATAAAAGTTGAGAGAAGCAAAATAGACTTTTTTCAAAATTTAATTGTCACGAAGAAGCAGGTTCCATGTGATACTACAAGGACAGATGAAAATGAGACCGTGTCTTACAAGCTAATTGAACGCGTCAATAAGGAATCAAGCAGACAATATACCATGGAGGAGGAAATATTGTTATCAGCAACATATGGCCGACGATCTTTTGCACTAGTCTTCTTACAAACAATTTATTAGTTACACTAATTTCAAATGCATAGTGAGCCAGCAAAGATATGTCAGTTCCCTCATTATATATCGTAAGCTATTTTGTTGTCTTGGAAAACAGATTTGTTTGACTGTTGCCAGTTGTACCCTTAATCTTTATAAATTGAACACGAACTTCTCTTCTCAGGGCCTTTTGTGCCTATCACAAAGGTACCAGTGGTATACTATGCACATTGGAGGGTAGGCATCGAATAACCGAATCTGCAATCGAGAAAAGAAAAGCAGTTCACCTGGATGAATGCTGACCTGCCCTCAGTACGCAACATGGTCCAGGTTTATGCCATCATGATATAACGCAACTGAACAAGCTTGCTACAGAACTAACGCGGTCACGCCGCCTCGATGATTCAGCCTCCAAGAGCTTGATCATTCCAGTATATCCCAGCGGGCTCGGATGGAAGTGGCGCTCGATCGGCAGGTGGCAGTAGCAAGTGGAACTCGTCTCAGTGCAGTACTAGCCACGCTGCTGCCGCCGCCGCCTTGGCCGCCGCGCGCGAACAAGTGGCAAATTGCGAGTGCGAGCTGCCCAGGAGATTGGTTGCGGATCGCTTGCAACGGCATCGGTGCCGCCGGGCCGGCGCTGGGTGAACGATCGAGCACGCCCAGTTCGTAGGGGCGTACCTGCAGCATGAAGTCGTGCGCTAGAGAATGCTGAGGTTGTGCATGGGTGCGTGTGGAGAGTGCTGGAACGTTGTGAGCTGTGAGCACGTACGCGGGACGGCAGGTGCGACGGAGATGAGAGCGCGGCCCCGTCCGACGACTCGATACCATCCCTTCCAGCGAACTGTGCCGGCGGCGCATAAAAGTCTCGAGGGAGGACCGGTTCGACGAGAGTCGTGAATCCTGACGTAGCCGCGACGGTTCCAGCCGAACTTTTTCCGAACAATGCTCCAGCCGAACTGCGTGGCCCAACTAGTCCATCCCCTTTTCCAGTGTCGCGCACTCGCTCTCGTTATGGGTCATGGCCAACGCAAGACCAGAAAGTACTCCAGAGTCTTCGCCAGCTCCACCTACCTGCCGCCCCGGCCGTGGCCAAGCCGGCAAACTGCCCGGCGCCGCGGTCCTGAAGTTAAGCTCAATCGAGCTCACATGCAGAGCACAAGAAGCTCAGGGGCCGGCCGTCGACCGTCCCGAGTGCTCACAGCGGCGGCGGGGCGTGCTCGTACGTGCACCCGGCGGTGCCGATGCCGTCACAAGAGATCCGTAACAAATCCCCCAAAACAAGCGGGTTGTGTTGGTCCGCACCGAAAGTGGCAGCGCGCGGCACACGTTTTCCAGGGATGGAGAGGACTGACTAAGCGAACGATTCAACGAATGTGATGGACATGCGGCGGAAATTCATTGCTAGCTCGTTAAAATTTTGCAGTAGGGCGGGTAAGTGGAAATTAGGGGCCTGTCTAGAAGGTTTTCCCACACCATGTGATAAAAGTGATGTCTTTAGTTTTGGTGTTCCTCTCATAGAAGAATTGATGACTCTAAGCAACCATTCACGTATCGGTCCAGCCAATATTGTGACAATCTTATTTCACATTTTGTAAAGTTGTTTGCTACAGGAAACCTGGTTGCCATAATAGATCAACAAGTCATAGAAGATGAGAACGGAGAAGTACAAGAAGACCGGCCTACAATGCGAGGAGTAGTGGAGATGACACTTGAAAACTTACTAATAAAGAAGAAGCAGGTTCCATATATTACAGAGCCAAGGATCGAGGAATGATGAGGACGAAATTTTAGTCCACTACATGTCAACTGAACAGATTACTACTAAGCAAGCAGGCAATACACTATGGAGGAGGCGATACTGTTGTCGGCAAACTACCCCCGTCAATGTACATGCTATGTTGAACTTACTTCGTGCTTCGAAATTTATTCTGTAAACATTGCCCAAAATTCATTTGCATGATTGTTTATCTCATGTAGTACACTCTCATGAATACAATAACGACAGTAGTGTCGTGCATGTTGCGTGTGCGTCGTGATTAATATGAAACACCAGATGTGTGTCTTAGTTTTTTTTTTACAAACACCAGATCACAACTTTTTAAATAACATATGAGTGATTTAATTTACAAACATGTAATAGGGGATTTGTGAGAGGGTTGTAGCCTAGTGGTTAAAAGAGCCTAGATTCCAGGTTCGACTATCCGTAGGAGCAAACTTTTTAGGATTTAACAACATTGTGCTTTTAGTGGTAGAGCGTAACGCCAGTGGTGACTTAGTTGTACTGTGTAATCGCAAAAAATGTAATAGAGTATTTGAGTTTTTGTTTTTGCATGTACGTCACTTCCCCTAAAGTAAAAAATTGTTAAACGCAACAAAGGTGTTCAAAGGCGTTCCTGAGATTATGCAGCTTAATAGGCCTCGTGGAGCATGTAACGACGGTATTTGAGGTTTATTTTTTCACAAACACCAAAAACCACACCTTTTTTTTAACAATAATAGGTGATTTACAAACACGTAATAGGGAATTTGAGATTTTGTTTCACGTCATTTCCCTTTAATAAAAAAATTGGTGTACACAACAATGGCGTTTAAAGCACTGATACAACTTACATGTTCTTTTGTGAAACGCACCACATACGCACACTCACAAACGCACCACATACGCACACTCACATATGAGCTTTATAAACACACACACACAACATGAGCTGGCTAATCTTGAGATTCACAAAGTCTCACCATGACGTCTCCTTGTTGATGGGGACGTTGCCTTCCACTAAAAGAATAAACGTCTGAGACTTGAACATGGTTGAATTGGTTTCGCCACAAAGAACCTAACAATTTCAGTTATGGCTCGCTCTACTGATACACTTTACACTAGAATCTAGGCAAGGGCTAACTGATTTTGAAATCAGACGTGGGTGCATCCGCACCCTCCAACCTATATGTAGCTTCGTCGTGTCAGGATAGTTTTTTCTGAAGAAATATTTTTTTGAGGGAATTCCTGAAGAAATACTTGGCACAAAAAAAATCAACACAAGCAAATCAACTGAAGCAGTCAAGTCCGTGCACGAATATTTCAAAGTAACGTTAGTGCGTTATATGCGAGGCATGGTTCATGAGTGCAAAACTCAAAATACGTTAGCATGACAATTCGGCAAGTCACGACAACGTGAAGTGGTACCCAACCAACTACGAGCATTGTCTTGCTGCTAATTCGAATGGGCAATAGAATAGTTTATTGTAAATTGTTGATCTTGTTGCAACTGGCCTATGTTAAGTGTTGCAACTAAGGGTCTATGCAGATGTGAACTAAAGTGCACATACCCGTACAATAAACTTTCTGTGTGTGTGTGTGAGAGAGAGAGAGTCCACAAGGCAGAAGTCACCGCGTGAAGTGGTCTCGAACGAACTATGACCATTGTCCTGCTGCTCATTTGAACGCGTGTGTATATATTCTGAGGAGAACAAACAGCTCTTGCTAATATAGATAGCTAAATAGACTTGTGCATTTGTTCTTGCCTAGACACTCATGGAGAGGATAGAAAGCAGGGCAATTGTAGTGTTCTTGGCTTTAGCTACCACGTTCGTACTACCTCTGGGTGCTTCGGCGGGCACTGGCCGGCATAGCAGATGCACCAGGCGTTGCGGCAGCATCGCCATCCCGTACCCGTTCGGTGTGGAGCCCGGCTGCTACCACGCCGCCAGCTTCAACCTCACCTGCAGCCATGTTCACCACCCGCCGAAGCTGTTCCTTGGAGACGGCACCGTGCAAGTGCTCGAGATTTCTGTTCCCGACGGAACGGTGCGCATCAACAGCACGACCCCCGTGCAAGAGGATGAAATATGGGGCGTCGAGCCGTTCTTTCCTGGCAGCGTTATAAACGGGACATGGGGGGACGGACTCCCAAAGGACGGCCCCTTCTTTCTCTCGGAGTCGACCAACATACTCCAGGTGATAGGGTGCAACATCCAGGTCGATCTCTGGCAGCGGGTGGGGGAATGCTTGGGCAACCTTGTCGGTTCTTGCACTGCTCTCTGCCCAGTGCTCAGTCCAAAGGATTCCACGGTTTTCCCATACCCGTTCATGCCGAACGGCAGCTGTGGTGGACTTGGTTGCTGTGAGGCAGACATCATTATGGGATACTCTTCCTACAGCATCCAGGTCCGCCAACGAAGCAACTCAGATTCTTATTCTTCGTTCAGTCTTAGTAATTCTGGTATCTACATAGTTGACATGGATTTTACATACGATGAGATAACCCTAGTTGACAAGAATTTTACATACCATGAGAAAACGCTAGTTGACAGGAATTTTACAGTCGACGAGAAAACCCCTAGGCTGGATGCCGCAGCTACGCTGAACTGGTTGATCAGTAATTCCAAATGCCCAAGAAATACTTCTGCACCCGAGTGCCGCAGTGCCAACAGCTTTTGCCGAGACTACGTGTCCCATAGTGGTACCCGTGGGTATCTATGCCTGTGCTCTCATGGTTATCAGGGTAACCCTTACATCCTTGATGGATGTCAAGGTATGACAGTCAATCGATTTTACTTATATCTTAACTAGGATGGCAGCCCGCGCACTTGCTGCTAGACTTACTATACTATTTAAAATATTTTTATATTATTATAGAAAATTAATGAAAATAGGAGAAATAGATTCGAGATGAGTCATTATTTATCCTGAATTGTGTCTTAGCTAACCCACTGTTTTTTATATTGTTTTAGAAGTGAGGTCGGTTCAAACATGCGTAATAAAACAACTAACATATGTCATAAAATAACATGACATTATAAGTCCAAAAAGATAACTTAATTCGGATTATAAGTCCAAATAAATTTAATATATCTAATATATTTGGCGTCGACATAGATGTGAATGGTATTTTTGGTTATTTTTTATTATTTCGAATTTAAATTTTTTTTACTCATAATGGCATGGTGGGTAATTTAGAAATAGGCTTGAGAGGTATTTTTGGCTATATTTAGAAAAGGATGCGAAGGGTATTTTTGGATATTTTTATTATTCCGAATTTAGATATTTTATAAATATTTATAATGGGGCTGTGACTATTTTTTTCATAATGGCATTGGTGTGTAATTTTCTTTTTTTATTTTCTTGTATCAACGTGGGAATTTTTAGCATTTTAGAGCGAAAGTGTGGTGACTCCTTTTCGACGCCAAATATATTAGATATATTAGATTTCTTCAGCATCACATGCTTGTACTAATCAATGTTCCGTTGTTGTTTAGACATCGATGAATGTAAATCTCCAGATGTCTACCTTTGCTATGGCAACTGCACCAACACACCGGGAACTTACACTTGCCAATGTCCTACTGGCTTTACAGGCAATGCTTCTCTCCCAAATGGTTGCAAAGGTGCGCAAACGCCAACCAAGTTGAATGCTCAAAATACTACAGATTTATGTATTCTTATCTCTTTTGTTTTTAGCTTGTTTCCTTTTAAAGGTGTATCCCTTCTATCTTATTAGTAGACATGCACGTAGTGAGCTGAAAAATCAACTAGAAAAACAGTTAACATTTTTCTCTTTATGCATGTACCCTCCCAGACATTGATGAGTGTGAGCACCAGGAAGCATATTCGTGCTATGGAATATGCCTAAATTTTCCCGGAAACTTTCATTGCCAATGTCCTAATGGAGAATATGGGAACCCTTTCACGAAAGGGGCTTGTATTTCAATCAAGAGATCCTTCACAGGTTACTAGCCACTATGTGCAACTCACTATCATATCACAGGCAAATTGTTCTAACCTCAATATATATTACTCTGAACTCATGAATGCACATCATTATTTTTGATAGGTTTAAGCATCGGGCTAGGAGTTGGTGGTGGAGCAACTCTTTTGCTTTTAGCACTTGGTGGGCCCTTCATAATGCATAAAATCCAGATGCGGAAGATAGAGAGGGTGAAACGGAAATTTTTCAACCAAAATCATGGATTATTATTGCAACAATTGATATCAAGGAAGGCAGACATAGGTGAAAGAATGATAATCTCATTAAGGGATCTAGATAAGGCTACAAACAATTTTGATAGAGCTCGAGTGGTTGGCGGTGGTGGTCACGGTGTCGTATTTAAAGGAATTCTAGATCTAAATGTTGTCGCAATCAAGAAAGCAAAGATGGCAGTGCAAAAAGAAATTGACGAATTCGTAAATGAAGTTGCAGTCCTTTCTCAAGTGAATCACAAAAATGTGGTGAAGCTATTAGGATGTTGCTTGGAGACAGAAGTTCCAATGCTAGTTTATGAGTTCATTTCAAATGGAACCCTTTATCATCATCTTCACGTCGAAGGACCATTGTCACTCCCATGGAGTGAAAGGATGAGGATTGCAATGGAGGTTGCCAGAGCGGTATCCTATCTACACTCGGCTGCTTCACTGCCTATATTCCATAGAGATATTAAGTCATCTAACATACTTCTTGATGATACTCTCACTGCAAAGGTATCAGACTTTGGAGCTTCAAGGTATATCCCGATTGATCGAACAGGAGTAACCACAACAGTTCAAGGAACAATTGGCTACTTGGATCCAATGTACTATTACACAGGTCGACTGACGGATAAGAGCGATGTTTTCAGTTTTGGTGTTCTTCTTGTAGAACTTCTTACAAGAAAGAAACCATTTGTTTACCGGTCTAGTGATGGTGATGGTCTTGTTTCACATTTCGTTTCAGAACTCGCAGAAGGAAAATTAATTGACATAATAGATCCTCAAGTCATGGAGGAGGAAGATGGAGAAGTACAAGAAGTAGCCACATTAGCAGCAAGGTGTACCAAACTGAAGGGAGAAGACCGACCTACAATGAGGGAAGTGGACATCACACTCCAAAACTTACTAGTTAAAAAGAAGCAGGTTCCATGTATTGCAACAAGGATAAATGATGAGGATGGAACTCTTGTCCAGCACAACATATCAATGAAACAGATCGTGAAGGACTCAAGTAGACAATACACCATGGAAGAGGAAATAGTGTTGTCAGCAAGCTATCCTCGATGAACCGTTGCAACCATGAATGATCATAAACTTCCTTTGTTATTTTAATGATCATGAAAATATTTGCTGAATGCATTTGATGGGTTGTTGATTTCGCATGTTCCTTGCTCAAACGCATGCAAGACAATGGTGATGTGTTTAATATCTTTCAGTTGAGTTTCTACTTAGTTCCAAACCTGTAAGTACCAATGAGTAAAAAATTTAGTTTCAGACTTGACTTTGTTCGTTTAGATCATGGATGGTATATACTTCAACAAGGACAACTGAAAATGAGACCATATCTTACGAGCCAATGAAAGTGTTACTAAGAAATCAAGAAGATAAAACACTGTGGAAGAGGAAATATTGTTATCAGTAACATATCTCCGTTGATCTTTTGCAGTAGTCTTCTGACAAATCATGTGTCAGTTCATGGATGATCTTTTGCAGTAGTCTTCTGACAAATCAGGTGTTAGTTCCCTCATTATATACTGTAAACTATATTAATTAAATTCTCAAATATATTATTTGTTGCCAGTTGTACCCATAATTAATCTTTATGAATTGAACACAAATTATTCTCCCTCGTTTATATTCCAGTTCATCGTTGTAACGCAAAAGGGGTTCGAAGCAGAGCACTCGTTGGAGAGAAGACTTGATAACCAATGTGGTTGCTCTGAACTTCACTCACTCATGACTTGGGGATGAATGTAGTCGTCAAAACGTGTGGACACCGGGGGCCTATCTTGATGGTTGCACCACTTGCGCTAGCTACTGCACAGCTAGGAATCAACGCAAGCCAGCATGTCAAGTCGTCGTCTCACAACGTGCATCAGGGGTTTATCTTGGTGGTTGCAAGACCGCGATACGTGGGCATCACGAACCAGAGTCAAGTGAGAACTCAGAAGTCAGTATTCCGATCGACTATGTGCAGGTGTTGGTGGTGAGTTGCGATCATATACAAATCACAATTCACTAAAGTGTGTTCCTCCTGTTCCCAAAGGTAAACTTAATATTTCTCGCTATGAGTTGCGATCATATATTCATATACAAATCACAATTCACAAAAGCGTGTTCCCGAAAGAAACCGTAGCCGCCGCCAGGGATCCTGAACCGTTGCAACCATGAATGATCATAAACTTCCTTTGTTATTTTAATGATCATGAAAATATTTGCTGAATGCATTTGATGGGTTGTTGATTTCGCATGTTCCTTGCTCAAACGCATGCAAGACAATGGTGATGTGTTTAATATCTTTCAGTTGAGTTTCTACTTAGTTCCAAACCTGTAAGTACCAATGAGTAAAAAATTTAGTTTCAGACTTGACTTTGTTCGTTTAGATCATGGATGGTATATACTTCAACAAGGACAACTGAAAATGAGACCATATCTTACGAGCCAATGAAAGTGTTACTAAGAAATCAAGAAGATAAAACACTGTGGAAGAGGAAATATTGTTATCAGTAACATATCTCCGTTGATCTTTTGCAGTAGTCTTCTGACAAATCATGTGTCAGTTCATGGATGATCTTTTGCAGTAGTCTTCTGACAAATCAGGTGTTAGTTCCCTCATTATATACTGTAAACTATATTAATTAAATTCTCAAATATATTATTTGTTGCCAGTTGTACCCATAATTAATCTTTATGAATTGAACACAAATTATTCTCCCTCGTTTATATTCCAGTTCATCGTTGTAACGCAAAAGGGGTTCGAAGCAGAGCACTCGTTGGAGAGAAGACTTGATAACCAATGTGGTTGCTCTGAACTTCACTCACTCATGACTTGGGGATGAATGTAGTCGTCAAAACGTGTGGACACCGGGGGCCTATCTTGATGGTTGCACCACTTGCGCTAGCTACTGCACAGCTAGGAATCAACGCAAGCCAGCATGTCAAGTCGTCGTCTCACAACGTGCATCAGGGGTTTATCTTGGTGGTTGCAAGACCGCGATACGTGGGCATCACGAACCAGAGTCAAGTGAGAACTCAGAAGTCAGTATTCCGATCGACTATGTGCAGGTGTTGGTGGTGAGTTGCGATCATATACAAATCACAATTCACTAAAGTGTGTTCCTCCTGTTCCCAAAGGTAAACTTAATATTTCTCGCTATGAGTTGCGATCATATATTCATATACAAATCACAATTCACAAAAGCGTGTTCCCGAAAGAAACCGTAGCCGCCGCCAGGGCTCCCGGGAGCAACCGCCGGCGCCTTCGACTTCTCCATCGTTGGTCCTCCGCCGTTCCCGCCTCCAGCAATTTCGGATCTATCTCCCCAATAAATCTTAGTTGAGAGGATCCAGCGTCGCCACGGCACGAAGCCCACGGAAAACATGAAGCGATGGTGACCGAGGTGGTGTCCAGACTCCAGATCGCATCCGTCGAACGGGTGGGTCGTTTCGGCAAGCCTCGGGAGTCGGAAGGCGCATGGTGGACCAGGCGGATCGCGAGACGCCGTCGGCAGAGCCTAACGCAGCAGGGGACCTTGCCGTCGCCGGACGATGGCGCTGGCAACCTCTGTTTGGGCGGAGGAGGGAATCTTATATGCGTGACGAGCACGAGGCGACGGAGGAGAAGGGTGGCACGGGTGGAGGCGGACGGATGCCGTGGACCCGTGGCGAAAGCAGGCAGGCAGTAGCGGCGCTTCGAGCTGTAGCATGGGCGGCGAGTCACCTCGCCATCAGGGTGATCGATCGGACGGTTGCCAGGGACCTGTGTTGGTCCCGATCGAACGCGTCTCCAGTCACGCCTTCACCGGTCTGCAGCAGCGACATGGCGAGCCAAGGCTGATGAGAGGATGGATATATAAGGCGGGCCGGGCCGGGCCATCGCCAAGCAAGCGACGGTCGCGAGGGCAATATCTGCGGCGGACGGGTACCGGAGCACAGGTGTTGCGTGTCGGACGTTCGTGCCAGACGCAGCATTGTCGCGCCCCAGCAGGATTTGAGCGGGCCGACATGCCGCGATGCGCCGCCAAAGGCTAGCAGCCCGCTGCCGATTGGATCCTGTTTTCTTCTTCACCAGAGAATAGATGATGATCCCGGCGTAGCTTAAAAGGCATGCGTGTTTATCCTGCACAATGCGACAGATTCCTGCTGTAGAGAATATTCTGGGTCCTGGGAATGGCACAGAACTGAAAACGTAAAACTCGAATCCGTGTTGCTAGTTACGGCAGCGTAACAAACTAGTGGTGCGTGGCGGAAGGACTCCAGGAAGCAGTACTTGGAAACTGGTGGCGGCTCCTTTTCAGGTTCACGCGGAGCGGTACACTTTTCTCTACGGATGGACTAGCGGAACGAGTACACTACCAGTAGCTGGATCGTATGGTTATCCTACACCACAAATCAACACAAGTCAACTTGTCAAAGTCACAGCATATTGTCCGGTCGTCTCAAGTTTGGCACCGGCCAGCTAGGAGGCTAACAGTCGGTCTCAAGTTGCCTGGTCAGCTGACGAGAGCAGTCTCAAGGTAAGGCAATGAGAGTGCTTATAACAGAGCACCAAAAAACAGGAGCAGCTAGTGCGCTGCCTCGGCATAATCCAGACACTCACAACATGAAGAAAGTAGAAAGCAGGGGAGGCATTGCGTTAGCTGCTGTAGTTGCCACGCTGCTACTGCTGCCCCCGCCGCACGGCGCTGCGGTCCTAGCTGCTGCCGCAGG